>RBNI01004085.1:0-14676 GCA_003990745.1 Jimgerdemannia flammicorona | reverse complement strand
AAAAAAAAAAAAAAAAAAGGTAGTATGCGCCTGACCCTAATCTTAAAAGAAAAATTGCTCAGTAATACAATTACAACTTAATTAAAATTTTATTCTAATTGGTAGTATGCACCTGACTCTAATCTCAACAGAAAAATTGCTCAGTTATACAATTACAACTTAATTAAAATTTTATTCTAATCGGTAGCACATGCCTGACCCTAATCTTAAAAGAAAAATCACTTAGTAATATAATTACAACTTAATTCAAATTTTATTTTAATGCGATTTGATCAGTGGATCAAAGCTACCTGATTGTGAAACCCAAGAAGTAATTTACTCTTGTTCATGATTAAATTTGTATTACATTGTGTAAACAGTAACCAATTACTAAGTCCAAAGTGGACAAGTAAAAGGTATTTAAGCAATAGCAAGTCTAACAAGAGATGTTCGAAAGATTTCCATAATCTAATATGGCTATTGCTCGACTCTGTCGATTTCTTGCATAAATCTTTGCTTAAACCTCACACCCTTCTCCCTAACCCTAACCTAACCCTAACCCTAACCCTAACCCTGGTCCAAACCTTAATATATCTCAAATTATTAGTCTTTATACTTTACTTAGTATTTTCATAAGTCAGTGTAGTATGGATATACTGATGTACTTTGAATATTGCCTTTAACCTCAATAGTATATATGTATGTTGATATTATCTATCTTTGTATATAACTTCTCCAAGATACCATCCTCCTTCTACAGCAGGAGCTCCATGCTAGTTATGCTGAGGCTATTGCTAATACTGACCAACTTACTGCTGTACTCTAACAAATCTCAGATTTCAACAATCATATTATTCAGCTGATTGACTACCTAATATATTTTGAATCTCCCACTCAAACCCTCTTATATTCTCAGTCTCATAGTTGTGGTCATGCCACCTCCCCTCCCTCTGCTGCCACCAGGACTCCCATCTGACTACATCAGTTATAACACCTAATGTTAAGATTATTGAGATTTTCTTTAGTGAATTTCTCCCACTTATTAATAATGATAAGATCAAGGAGTCTACCTTTGTTTCAGTATGTCAAAGTCCCAGAAGAAGAGAGTTGTTAATGCTGTCTGACTTGTCTTTACCCCACCTCCACCCTCCTCAACATCTTCTGCTCTTGGTCCAGCAGCTCATACTGCTGCTACTAACTCTTGCTACCTTTGTCTCCTCTATCTGTATCTTCCCAACAAGGGGTAGTCCTTGTCCTCCTTCTTCTCTATCTCTAGTTCCAAGGCAGTCCCCAAGTTCTTTACTACTACCTCCTCCTCTAATGTTCCCAAGGTTACCCTCTTCCAATAAGCTGTTAATAAAGCTGCTCACTGTAAAAAGTCTGATATTACTGATGATCTTTATCAAACTCTCCTCTCCAATACTCAAGCCCACCATATATGTTAATGTCCCACCTATGCCTGGTCTACTGGACTATATAGGGTGTATAATAATTATATTACTTAATAAGCCATTTCTGCTCTCAGCAAGGATCTCAGCCTTTGGGGATTTACTGTCTCTAAAATTCACAATGTCATATTTCTCAGTGACTATATTACTGAATTCCTCATCTCTGATAATTATTGCATAAGTTTAAGTTCAAGATTGCTCATTTTGAATATCAGATTCTTGAAGAGTATAATTTCTCTTATGTCTACAACTCTAAGGCCTCTAGTAATGTCCAGACTAGGGTCTGTAAAGAATTTCAATATCATGTCCAGTGGTCTGCTGAGCATTGTAGTAATGAGTAAGACAGTGCATGCTTTATTAACTGGGCCTGCTCTCCCAATATTCCAATCTCTCCATCTCCTAGCTCACAGCAAGAAGGAGTTAATGTCTGAATATATATGTATTCAATTTCTAAATATACAAGGACTCTTCTCTGGGAAATTCCACTCACTCTCTCTCTCTGTCTTCCCCTGCTTTTATATATTATCTTTTTGTTGGTGAAACCTAACACTTATCTGATGATGTTGCCTGTCTTTTTCCTCTTTTCATTACCTCTTCTCCTTACCAATCCCTCTTGAGTTAACTCTGAGAGAGGCCTTCTCCTTCTTTATAACCCCTCTATTAACTTTGATATCTCTCTGGTTGATGTCTCCAATAACTATTTTCTTATATATTATTTCAATAGTCTCTCTCTTATTAGTATATATCTTCTCACTTCTCTCCACATTACTCCTGATGTTAGTTCCTCCACCTACTATCTATCTCTCTCAATTTCCCTTTCTGCCATTATTGTAAGTAACTTTATATCAACTATACCTCAGTCTCTCCCTCTGATCATATTCATACTATTGGACAATGGGCTAGCATCCTGTCCCTTCATTGATTCTCCCCTCTCCCCTCTTCTCTACCCTACTGGGTTGACTATGTCTTTGCTTTCTCATTCTTAGATATGTCTGTCACTCTTCATCACCCTCTAGTCTTTACTGATCATTCTTTCATACTTTCCATTTCCCTTCCAGTCTCTGCCATCTACTCCCTTGCCCCCTCTGCCATCTGCTGATTTGTGGTTTCTCTACTATTCTCTCTTTCTCTCCACCTTTACCAGTCTTTCACCTAGGGCCTTCTCTTTGATCTTTCAGAGTCTTGAGATACTGTAGAATAGCCTTACTCTCTCAATCTTCTCTTATATCTTTGGTATTAATATCTGTGATTAGGTGCTGACTGATATAATTTGTGCTACTGCTAATGTCTCTATTAGTACCATCAACCCTGTCTTCTGCTACCATTGTTCTGATTGTGTTGGTGGCCACCTTGGCTGGTACTCCAATTCTATGGCTGCCACCTCTCTTTGGAAATGCTCTCTCTGAATAGTGATCATCCTTTCTTTCTCACTACTCTTAAAGAAATTGATGACTACCAGAGGACCATCTACTCTACTCCTATCCTTACCCATTGCTCTTTGTTCCTTCTCCTGGACTACTTTTCTGAGTTTCCTAATTGTATTGGTGATTTTGACCTTATCTTCCTCTTTTCTGAACATACTATATAGTAGGTATACTATTGGTATTTCCTCTCCAAGGCCCCAGACATTGATGGCATCTATCAATCTCCTGGCTAGTGACCACTCTTCCAAGAATTGCCTACTCTCTATTTTCCTCTCTCTACTCACATCTCTCTTTCAAATATATACTATTACTAGTTTCACTCCCTACTATTGGAACTCTGTTCTTATCTCTCAAATCCCTAAGAAGGATGTCTCTTTTAGTATTGATGGCTTCTATCCTATTGTTCTTACCATCATGTTCTGCTGCCTCTTTGAGTCTGTACTTCTCTGGGCTCTTGAAAAGAGTCTACATTTCTTCTGACTTATGTCCTTCAGTAGGTGCCAAGCTGATTTCTGTTCCTCCTTTTCTACTACAATATACTCTCCTTTTGAATTATACTATTGACAAGAACTCCTCCCACTATATTGTCTTTCTGGATATTGCCAAGTGCTATAACTATGTCTCCTTTCCTCTCATCCTCTCTTACTTTGCTGATCATAGCTATACCCAAGGAATTCTTTCTCTTATCTGGTCCATGTTCTATAGTCTTACTATCTCTACCTTAGTGAATGGTATTGCCTTACCTGGTATTGTTGCCAACATTGGTCTTCTCTAAGGAGTTGTCCTCTCTATAACTTCTCAATGTCTTCCTTAACCCTCTTGCAGATCTCTCAATTGACAGTTTCTCTCTCTCTCTTGGATACAGGCAATTCCTTATGCCTTATATTCCAGTATACTTTTTTTCATCAATGATATGACCCTTGTTTCTCCTGATAGAATTCTTGTTATTACTCAATATATAGTGGATATATACATATATTGAGTGAGTGGATACCAATAATATCTCTTTCAATACAAGCAAATCTAGTGTCCTCTCCCTGATGATATCATCATCCCCACATATTTTTGGGTTCCTCTCTCTTCCCTCCTCCCTTTCTTCCTCTCCTATATCTACCTCAGTTATTCCATATAATATCTTCTTAGCTGGCTTTTCTTCGATTGGTCTGGGGAGCTGGGAGTTCACCACAAGAAGGCTGCTTCTTCTCTTTATGATATTCAGGCTGCAGGTGATGATTGGGATCTGACTGTATGACTTTTGATTTACTAAATATTTGTGTATTCACAATTCAACTATATTCTGCTCTTTCTATATATGAGCATTAGTGGTGTTCTTCTACCTTATCTTCTCAATCTTAAAAACTGGGATGTTAATGTCTTGCAATAGTGTCTCAGTCTTCCCCACATCTCTCCTACTATTATCTATACTATTATAGGTATTGCCCCAGTCCTGTCTTGGGCTGAGGCTTCAGCTATATCCATAAAGTTATAGGACTTTCACTCCTACTACTCCTCCAATTCTGTTCATGCCATCCTTGCTGAAATCTCCACCATAACTACTGTCTTCCTTTGATCTCTCCTTGGAAAACTCTATGCCAATCCAGTCTGGCTCTTCTTCAACTGAGATCTCTCCAATCTTACCTCACCTCATATCCTCAGCTCTTATGTTATATACTCTCATATTGAATCACTCTTCTCTAGATCAATACTGACCTGCTACATCTTTATGATAGCTTGTAACTATCAGGATTTTGGTGTAGATCAGTGAATTTATATCTAGAACTCTCATCTTTTCTGCAGAGCTTTGCTCTAGTGTATAAATTTATTTGGGTTTATAGTAGAGAGACATCAATGTATTTACAGTAAGCTCTTTTACCTTTTCTATGCTCAGTATCTCTTAGTAGATAGTGTTGATGGCCTAGTTATAATTTGCTCTATATATCAATATTTAGGGTCTCATCTTGCTAGTATTCTCCAACATAATGATAAATATTTGGTCATCAATCTTCCTGAGTATAGCTCAGTTGATATGGTTCTTAATGAACATAATTGGCCCCTTGCTTCCTTTCTTTTCTATGAACTTGAAGCTACTATGATTTCTTATCTTTCTCTTCTCCCCCCCCCTTCCTCTATTTGATCTCAGTTGAATGGTTCAATTGGGCCCTTTCCCTCACTATTGTTTTATTTTTCTTCAACTTAGTCTTTTTCATTACTTATTCTAACCTCAATCTGTTGTCAATTGTCAGTCTTATATCCTATTTAGTATTTTAACAAGCTGGTATAGTACAGATATACTGATGCACTTTGAATAAATATCTTGATTCTTAACCCTAACTCTGATCTCTCTCTTCTCTCACCCTCTTCTTCTATTTGTTCTCAGTTGAATGGTTCAATTGAGCTCTTTCCCTTGCTATAGTTTTATTTTTCTCAATTATATCTTTTTCATTACTTGTCTAAAACTCAATATCTTATGATTTATCAGTTTTTGTCCTCTATTTAGCATTTTCACAAGCCAATGTAGTATGGTTATACTGATACACTTTAAATAAATATCTTAATTTCTAACTCTAACTCTTTGTAATTATTTATAGAATCATATCTTTTTACCTATGCCTATATCTTTCAGTAGTCCTCTAGACCACATTTCTCCAATAGATTTCTTATATAGTATATTATAGTTCTTACTATTGAAGTTAGGACAGAAATTATCCTTTTTATTGTTATAGTCACTCTCACTACTGGTGTAACTATTGGGTGAACTGTACCTATACCTGTACCTATATTATCTATACTTGGTATTACACTTGAGCTTTCTGGGTTTGATATTGACATCTTTATACAAAGTGTAATATATATTAAAGTACTGTTTTTATAGTCTGCTTCTGCTACTGGAGCTCATAACCTTTATTATAAACTTGCAGAAATATAGAGGAAAAGAAAGTACAAATTTATATCAAGTTGTAATAGAAATGGAATTTCAACAGAAAGGTAGTTGAAAGCCAAAATTGCCAACAGACTATTCCATTTTGCTGATTTCACTAATATCTATTAGATTCTTATTCTGAAAGGCAGTTTCAGAATTATTAATATATAATATAAATACAAAAGTTCAGGTATAACTATAATTATAAAGAGCAAGGATCTCAAATCTCTTTGGGGTAGGCTTATCTCTAATAGATGATATAAGTAATTTTACTATAAAAATAAATCATCTTATTAACTGAGATATTAAAACTTGGTTGATAGATTTCTTTAGAGATATTATATATATATGAGAGTAGAGACTCAACCTCAGTATAGTAATTGTTTTTCTGAGATCTATAGTTTAAGATATATAGAAATCTCTTTATTTGCTTAAATCAAATTAGCGGTATAAGTTCAGTAATATAATGAAATAGTCTATTAATATTGCTAATATTCCAAAGATATAGAAGATCATCAGCTGACTTTAAAAAGAGACCAGAATAGATGCAAATGCTAAGATATATTAAGATTTCAAGAATTATAAGATTTCTCTAGTATTATTCCTTTTTACTGACTTCTTTCAATTTAGTATATTTATTTATATTAATGAAATAATCTTAAGAATCTGATCCAGAAAGAATAAGTAAAACAGATTTATGACTGATAAGTCTCTGATTAGTTCAAATTATTATACAACTTAAGCTGAGTGGATTTTATATTAAAGTAGTATAAAGACTGATATAATGAAAAGCTTACATAGTACCAAGGAAGCTATAGCTTATATATATATACTTATATAGTATAAAAGCAGACAAAGCTGTAGAAATTTCAGAAATAATATAGAGATATTATAATTCTCTTAGAATCTTTAAATAGAGAAAATCTTGAGAGTAAGAGCTTAGTGATAGAAGGTCTGGTAGTAGATAGTTGAGAAGAGATAGAACAATAATATTAGATTCCCATATCACTAACTCTTTAACTCTTCTGAATAATTCCCATAACTTATCAAATTACTAATTTACTTTTTTATTCTTTTCTTAGGCTACACTTCTTCAATATCTGTATATGGCTCATCATCTTCATCTTCTATATATGGCTCAAAATTTTCATCAAAGTTATTATTCTCAAAATTGAATTAAGTCTTATCTAGTAGTTTGCAAACAGGAATGAGAAACTTAGATATTAACTTGTTGTCTAATATTGACATAAGTATAGCATAGGTATAGTAAATTACAAATATATAAAATCATATTTATTAGATCTGAAATATATAGTATATATCAGTATATATATAATAATATAAGTAAAGAGATATTTGATATAGAAATGGCAGCACTCTTGTCTTCTAATATTAGCATAGATATTATATAGATACAGTATACTGTAGATATGTAAAAATATAGTCATTAGATCTAAAATTTATAGTAGAATATATGTAAATATAAGTAAAGATATATTTAGTATAGAACAGTAGTACCAATAAATGTTTATATATTATATATAGCTGAAATATATACTAATTGGCTGGATAAATTTATGGTTTATAAATCCATCCAATAGAATCAATTTGTGGAATTAGTCAATTTAATAATAATTTAATAACTAATTTTATCTATATTATAGATTAAGAGATATATTAAATATTTCTATTCTAACTGAGTATAATTATTAATTTAAACTAAAGTAAGTTGATAAAATGGAGGCTATAGATATGGTATAACAATATAGTGTATTTTATAAATATTAATAAATGAAATTAATACTTATAAAAAAATAAATAAAAAAAAAGTATAAATACTAATTTATATATAAAAGCTCTTCTAAAGATAAAGTTTAAGTAATATTAAAGAAATAGATTATATGAGTAATATATATCAATAATTTTATAAATCTATAGATTATATTATACTAATATCTAATTAATTATAAGACTTATAAGACTATTAAAAGTCTCTCATATGTACTATATATTTATATTTATATTTCTTATCTATAAGTGAATTTTTTTGAGTATTATAGTATACTTTTCAACCTATATAAATTCACTAGATATAAGATTTTATTATTCTAGTTAAGTGATATTTACTTCTAGTTATGTAATTTATATATATATCTTCTCAAGTAGGAGTATAGAAATATATAACTTGATATATATATAATATATGCAATACTATCATCAGAGAGATATCATCAGTAAGATCAGATCACCTATATCTCTTTCCACCTAATACTAAAATATTCAATTTGATATAATTCAGTTTGAATGTTAGGTTTGACTTAGATCAAGTTTAAGTTGAAGTCAGGTAAAATTCAAATATAACTATAGTCCTATTGTGGACAAATATACCTAAGCAGAGGAGGAAGAAGGCCCAGCAGGAGCCAAGAGAGCAAACCCAGAGCCAGTGTCAAAGCGAACGGAAGACATGTGGAAGAGCGTGTATAAGGGGGACGAACAAAGAACGTAACTGAAATTGCATCAGGCGTTTATTGCCACACAAAAGTGCGGTCCTTATATACAAATATGACGTCCCAAAAGGGAAGACACACCACAACTCGGGGCGAACCGAATTAGGAACCACATGACTGCCAGAGATAAGCGGAGATAAAGGGAGAGTCAATCCCAGTTGCAGGATAAAAATTACAAACAAACACAAACAAAACAAATCCAAATCGAGATTAAAAAACATCCGCAGACCCCAGAGGGGTGAGCGCAAGCGAGGGGTGAGGCTGAAACGGAGCGAGCCGCAGCAAGCCTGAGCGAAGCGAGGGGCCGAAGGCAGCGGAGGGGAGCGGAGTAAGGCCGAGACCCCAGAGCGAGCACGAGACCCCAGAGGGGGCAAGGATGTTTTTTAATCCTCTCCGACAGAGTCGGAGGCACCAGAAGGTGATGAAAATGCAAAACGAGAGCAATGGATTAAAGAAGAAACAGAAGGAAGACGCAAACGGGCAATCAGAGGGCATCGAGAAAGAGACCAAAGTCCATGGCATGAAAGAGAAGAGCGCAGGACAGTGTCAGGCATTGAGCAACCCATCGAGTATGATCAAATGGTACAATGAGAATCGGGGGTGGGAAGGAAGAGGGGGTACTGAGTGGGTAAGGGGGGAGGGAGGGGAGGGAGGGGGGGTAAAGGGGAGAGAGAAGGGAAGAGCGAACAACAGACCATTCAACCGAAGCAAGAAGATCGTGAACAATAGAAATTGGGTAGGCACGACGATGGACGACGAAGTTGCCAAGAACCTGAATAGCAGACACCCAATCGGAACGACGGGAGCAGCATAAAGCAAGACAACAAGCCTCACCACAAACACATTCAAGAAGAGTGCGACAAGGATGGTTGGACAAGAAGTCAGGGAACTGTTAAGAACGAGGAAAACGAGAATATACAACAGTCCGAAAGGGGGAAAGGGAAATGGAAAGATCCAAAAAGGGAATACTAGTCATACCGCAAACCCAAGTAATAGAGTGATGGGGAGGGTAGATGCCCAGGAACACACTAGGGATATCGACACCAGCAACAGCGAAGACGATGAAGTCATCAATGTATCGGCGAAAGAAGATATCCCCAGCTCGGAACACGATGGACAGAGGTGAAGAAGGATCACATATCGCACGAAGTTCATGAGCCAGGCCAACGAGGTTGACAAGGGTGGGGGCACAATTCGTTCCCATGGCAATACCAGAGACCTGGTGGAAACAGCCAAGGGTCGACTCGAAAAAATTAGAGTGGCAGACAAGGAGCATGAGCTCAACAATGGAAGCCAATGAAACCAGGGAATCTAAAGGGAAAACAATGGAACCCAGGAAGCAAAGACAATCATCGATCTCGTCAAAACAAATAGCAGTGTAAAAGGAGGAGAAATCACCAGAGGCCAAATGTGAAAAACGATGAATGGGCACAATGGTGGAACAAAGAAGGGTAAGCTCCTGGGTATCATGAAGAATAGTGTACTCAGGCCCAAGATGGTGTTGAAGAAGAGCCATCCAAGAGAGAAAGAAGCGAGAAAGCCACTTCGAAATCTCGGTGGTAGGCAAACAAAAAGCAGCCGTAATAGGACGCCAAGCCAAAGTAGGCTTGTGAACTTTAGGAAGAGTATAGAAAACTGGAAGACAAACATCCGGAGAGGACAAAGAGTCCTGAAAGAAGTTAAAAATGGAGTTCGCAAATAGAGAGTCCGAGAGCGATCTAGCAAGAGCCAGAAAAACCCGAAGGAGAGTGAGAACCTCATCCAATCCAAGAGTGCTAGGCTCATAAGCCGTAGCTCGAAGGAGAGCAGAAAGGCCATCAAGGTAGAGCGATTTGGGAATAAGCGCAAAATCCTGATTCTTATCAGTGACTGTGAGCAAGTGCGAAGGCAGTTGCTTGACCGATTTAAGTGCGGTACGCACAGCATGGTCCGAAACCAAGCAAGAGCGAGCGCATCCAGGAACAGACAGCAAGCAAGCCATGTTAAGGAATACGCAATGTGAAGAGACATTGGGAGGGGGGACCCAATTGCTAAGAACAAAATAGCGAGAGGGCATCTCACCATGATCCTCGAAGAAGATGGCAAGGTCAAGAGCACAACGAAAGTGCAAAAGACAAGCCGGATCAGTGGAAGAGAATTGAGAGGGAGTCGCAGGAAAAACAAAGCAAGGACCCAGAGATAAGGCAAAGACTTGAAGAGGAGAAAGGGAGCAGTCAGCCAAAGAAAAAGGAGGGGACAAAAGAGCCCTAGAGGAAGAATAAACCTGAAAGTTCGGGACAAGCAACTGGGAAAGACGAAGGGGGAACAACATGAGGAACCACTCAGGGTGCACCAAAAGCGATGACGGAATCCGAGAAGGGACGGGGACACCGGGGGAGAACCAGGCCAGGGGGAAGTTTAAGAGCGGGAGGTCTTCCCCTTCCCTCTGACTTTTTTTGAAGGTGGCAAACCCGACGAATGGGAGCACACCCCGTCAGAGTGCCAGACCTTGCGGCCACAGGCTTTCATGCAGCCCTTGCATTCAGGGGCATGGAGAGAGGAGGCGGAGGAGGAACCGGCGGAGGAGGTGGAAGGAGAGCGAGCAGCCGAAGGGGCAGCAGCATGAGGAACACCACCATGGGGGCAGACGGACTTAGCCAGGTGCCAGTAGGCATGGTGGAGGTGACCAGAGCAGATGGCACAAGGCCAAGCCCCAACAGGGCAAGAACCAAGTTGACAGCCGCGCTTGGGGGTGGGGGGAACAGAAGAGGAAGCCTTGACAGGCGAGGGAGACTGGGAAGAGGCCGACGAAGCCTGGTTGGGCTTGGTGGGGGTCTTGGCAGAGATCTTGGAGGGGGCCTTGGCAGCGGCGGCAGTGAAGGAACGAACCTCAGTACGAGCAGCAGCGCAAGCCTCGGCATGAATAGCCTTGGAGACCGAAACCTCAGGAGAGGTAGGGAGGGAAGTAGTGGCAGCAGTGCGAGCAGCAGCGGCGGCACGAGATGTCTCCTGCTCGTGAAGACGAGCAACGAAGGAGGTGCCAGCAAGGAGGAAGCGACGTACAGCATCGATGTCAGCGGTGACCGAAGGAACTTCGTGGACGGTGAAGCCACAGAAGGGGGCAGCATCCAAGAGGTGAGAGGAGGCAAAGGCCACAAAAGCGGCACAGGCACGTTGGAAGGAGACAGAAGCGGCAGCGGCAGTGGTAGCGGCGGCATCAGCAGCGGCAAGTTTGGCAGTAGTAGTGGCAGCACGAACCTCTTCAGAGAGAGCTTGGCGGCGGGCCTCAGGGAGAATGGAGTAGCAGACGGCGGGCGGAGCGACGACATTGACGTCACGGCGGAGACGAGCCTCCTTAGAAGAGAGGGCAAGAACTGACCGGAACTGGGAGAGGAGCGGATGACCAGAAGGACGAAGGTCCAGGGGGAGGGAGAGAACGGCAGATGAGATGTAAGACTCGAATGAAACAGTGGCGGGGGTGAAGGCGGGGGGAGGGGGAGGAGGAAAAACCTCATCCATGAGCTCGTCGATGAGGACAGAGGCCCCGAGGGCAGGTGGTACAGCAGAGGAGGAAGAAGGCCCAGCGGGAGCCAAGGGAGCAAACCCAGAGCCAGTGTCAAAGCGAACGGAAGACATGTGGAAGAGCATGTATAAGGGGGATGAACAAAGAACATAACTGAAATTGTATCAGGCGTTTATTGCCACACAAAAGCGCGGTCCTTATATACAAATATGACGTCCCAAAAGGGAGGATGCGCCACAACTCGGGGCAAACCGAATTAGGAACCACATGACCGCCAGAGATAAGCGGAGATAAAGGGGGAGCCAATCCCAGTTGCAGGATAAAAATCACAAATAAACACAAACAAAACAAATCCAAATCAAGATTAAAAAACATCCGCAGACCCCGGAGGGGTGAGCGCAAGCGAGGGGTGAGGCCGAAATGGAGCGAGCCACAGCGAGCCTGAGCGAAGTGAGGGGCCGAAGGCAGTGGAGGGGAGCGGAGTAAGGCTGAGACCCCGGAGCGAGTGCGAGACCCTGGAGGGGGCAAGGATGTTTTTTAATCTCGATTTGGATTTGTTTTGTTTGTGTTTGTTTGTGATTTTTATCCTGCAACTGGGATTGGCTCCCCCTTTATCTCCGCTTATCTCCGGCGGTCATGTGGTTCCTAATTCGGTTCACCTCGAGTTGTGGCACGTCCTCCCTTTTGGGATGTCATATTTGTATATAAGGACCACACTTTTGTGTGGCAATAAACACCTGATGCAATTTCAGTTATGTTCTTTGTTCATCCCCCTTATACATGCTCTTTCACATGTCTTCCGTTCGCTTTGACACTGGCTCTGGGTTTGCTCCCTTGGCTCCCGCTGGGCCTTCTTCCTCCTCTGCAGGTGTTGGGGAAGGAGCAGAGAGGCTTTGTCGGGGGCCGACTAATCCGAGATGGCATGGCTTGGGTTCACGGTGTCATTGAAGGCGCTAGGGCTGCAGGAGTGGATGGCCGCTTGGTTTTCCTAGACCAAGAGAAGGCCTATGATAGAGTTTGGAGAGTATGGTTGGAAAAGGTACTGGAGCGCATTGGGGTACCTGGGGGCATGTATCGGACCCTTATTAGACTACTGGAAGAGAGTAGGGCTGTGATTCTGGTGAATGGACATAGGGGGGCTTCTTTCCCCTTGGGGAGAGAGGTGCCTCAGGGGGATCCACTATCACCCATCCTCTACGCCTTTGCCCTTGAGCTGTTGTTGGATCGGATATGGCGCAGAGTTAGTAGATTGAATATCTTGGGTATTAATTGGAAGGTGGGGGCCTTTGTGGATGATATAGTGGTTGGATTGGGCTCGGTGGCAGATGTGGCCATGCTCAAGGAGACAGTGGAATAGTATGAACGATGTGCCAGAGCGAAACTCAACTGGCACAAGTGTGAGACAATGGTCCTGGGGGAAGGAGTCATAGGGGGGGACGTCATTGGAACAATTGTCCCGGCTGGAGGAGTGGTACGGTACTTGGGTATCTATTTCTCAGTGTATGGCTCTTTGCTTCCCAAGGAGTGGTGGGAGAGTAAGCTGGTAGAATGGGGGAAAGTCCTGACGAGTTGGGGTGGTAGGCAGGTATTGCTGGTGGGAAGGGTTACTGTTCTGAATGTATACTGGATGCTGAAGCTTTGGTATTTGGGCTACTACTTGGACTTTCCTAAGTGGGTGGTTAAAAGGCTTCTCAAGATGGCCCGCTCTTGGCTCTGGGCTAGACGCCAGAGTCAGATTGGCTGGGAGGTACTAGCACTCCCCATGGATTGTGGAGGACTTGGCCTGGTGGACTTTCCCAAGAAGCTACTCTGCTTGAGGGCATAGTGGCTGAAGAGGGCCAGTGAGTTGCGAGGAGGCGAATGGGTGCCCCTTATGCAGTGTTTGTGGGAGGCGAGGGTGTCGCCATGGGGGGGTTCCGGAGATCTACTATCCTTGGTGGTCTTGGATAGTAGTCAGAGGATGCGATATAAAGGATTCTGGTGGGGAGTGGTAGATGGGGCTCACCGCATTGGGATCTGTTGGTGAGGTGCTAAAGGAGATGAGGACTGGGGCCTGGCAATGTGGAGGTGGGACAGGCTCTTGTTGGGGGGGAATCTGGCTGAGAACTTCCGCTTAGAGGAGGGAATGGAGTGCCTTAGAGGTCTGGTGCAGGACCTTTGGCCGGAGACCTGGCAAGGGGCTGGTATTGGGGAGAGATGGGACTGGGCAGGTATCTGGTCATAGATCAAGATTGTGTCAAGGTGACTACCACCAAAAATCTGGGTAACATGGTGGAGATTGTTGCGTCGAAATGTGATGCTCAATTTCAGGACTGGTCATCTGGTGGATAGCGGGGTCTTTGATTGTGAGAAATGTAATAATGTAGGGTAGGAGGGCGGGGTAGTGCAGACTCCTGAACATTGGCTAGGGGAGTGTGAAAGTATGAAGAATTTTTGGAGGTTAGTTGGAGAGAGGTTGGGAGTGTCGGTGCCTGACTCTGAGAAGGGTAGGCGGTGGGCGGCACTACAGTCGAGGCTGATGGGGGGGGTGGGGAATGAGTGACTGACAGTGGGTTGGGCTATTGCAATATGGGTGGGGCTCGCAGAACATTGGCAGAATGTCTTTGAGGAGAGCCCCCATAGGACAGTGAGCCTGAGGGTAATGAGGTGGGAGGAGTTGATGCTCGAGCTCTTCAAGGCGTGGTGGATGGGTTGGGGCTCCAAGGAGGGGAGATGTAAAAGGCTAGTAAGGAGGATTGTAGAGAAGAGTGGTGGTAGAGTTAGTGACGATGGACAGGATGACATTTGTAGGTCCAAGGGTGGGAGGGAGTCCATGTGGGATAGGTTGAGGGTTTCAGTTGTATAAATAATACTATAGACGTCAGCTAATAAAGGGAGTCCGAGTGACTATAAAAAA
>RBNI01004084.1:0-14677 GCA_003990745.1 Jimgerdemannia flammicorona | reverse complement strand
TTTTTTAATAAACTTGAAGTCCTGTAGAATTTTATTGGAAGAGAACTTAGAATATAGGTCAAAACTCTCTCCCACTACCTCCCAAGCACTATATCCCTATTAAATCTAGGCTAGCTATTATCTAGTAGCTTAACTATACTAGATGTAGTAAAATAAAAGAACCTATATCTTATTCTATACACTATACTCTTCCTATTACTAGAGAGCAAACAACCATATACTCATGACTGAAGACACATATCTGAAACTCCAGAATATATATAAAGCTATATCTGAGCTAAATAGAATAGTCTCTATTATCCCAAATAAAGTAATAGACAAAGAAAAACCTCTCTCAAAGTACAGAATAGTAGGTAAAATCTGATTCTTCCTAATGAGATAAGTAGAGAACTTATACATAAGATAGGAAGAGACCTTCAATATCCCACTACTCAAGCTTGCAGGTCTTGATTATATATTGCTTTTTTTTTTTTTTTTTTTTTTTTTTTATAGTTATATATATATATATTATATTATAAATATATATATAATATAATACTAATATATATATATATACTCCTCACTCTATCTTCCTTAGAAAGCCCTCTCTCTCTCACTATTCCTCCAAAATACTGCCAATCCCTCTGATATCCTAATTCTCTCCCTACTCTTTCTATAGATTATCTCTACTAAATACTACTAATATCTCCCACTCATACCTCTACCTTTCTACTACTCATTCAATATATCTGTCATCAGCTACTCCTATCTAGCCACTCTTACTCTCAATATCAACTGGTGGTCCTCCTCAAATACAAAGAGCCAATGATCTGTCAATCTAATCTAAATTACCAATATTCATTCTAATATCAGCCACTTATCTTCCAACTCCTCCACCAGTCTCCTCCAGAGGTCTCTCCACCTCTCTCCTACTATCAGTTCTGGTAAGTATACCCCCAACCATATCTCAACCTCTCTCCAAAAGTCTCCCATCACTTCACACTCTCTTAGCTAATATTTAAGAGTCTGTACTACTCTATTCTTCTGCCTAGTGCTCCGAACGAATAGAGTTAATCCAGATGAGATTTGATTCAGGTTCATCATGTGATAGATTCAAATCAACTCAGATTGGTCTCATGATCTGATCTGGATTGATCTGGATTGAAATCTTTGGTGACATCACCCTTTCTTTTGTTCATTTCACTCTTATTTTTTTTTTCTTGTCGCACTTTGGTGACATCACCCTTTCCTTTGTTCCCTCTCTTTTCTTTGTTCTTTTTCTTTGTTCTTTCCTACCGCATTACAAGCAAACAAAACAGCAGCCCTTAATTCGTATGTTGGTCCAGTCTACTCATTTTTCACCCTGTAATGATTGTCAAAAGAGGGAGTATTCGAGGTAGAAATATACTCTCTGCTGACAATGTTAGATTCTTTCTCATATGGGTAGCATACAAGCTGCTCATCAAGAGCCAAAGGGGTGATAGTAGTAGTGATGGCGATGGCGACAGTGATGGCAGAGATGAGGGTAAATTCTGGCAACAACTTATGGCAGCTGTAAGTGTACAATCTCCAAGCCACCAAAATCGCATAGTATCCTCAGAACTAATTTGGAAACCATATGCAAGACTACAAAACAAGTTACTGAAGAGATCATCTGGTTACACAAAATATGCCAGCAAGCACGAGAACCTACTACCAAGATATAAGAATACTAGAAGAAGTACTACAACCATAAGACTAACTCTGAACTGCTATAACTAGTTTGGTATACTGTACTATTACAAAAGAAAACTGAAAGTACTGAACTCAAATCGAGACAAGAAGAACCCTATCTCACCCATCAAAAGATTCACGAACTGTACTTATCAACTCAAGACCAAGATATACTGTAACTATACAAGACCTCATTACTTAGCAGAAGCAAAACACATTTGAATAACTTCATTCACTCTATCTGTATCATCTCTGTTAGAGAGTGACGGATGCTTCATCTGAACTCAAGAAAGCCAACATCATCAAAACCAATCTCAAGCCATCTACATGATAGATATTACTACTAGAAATTGCCTCGGATTATAGAAAATATCATTTCTAAGAAGTTCGAACCCCCAGCTATGATATTGGGAGCCCTTGCCCTAGACAAGAATGGCCAGTCCTTGCAAATGTACCAGCAGACCAAAAAAAAAAGAGAACTAAGACCTGTTATCCTTGTACAATCACTGCCACCAAGGATAGTCTTAATCTTGCAAGAGATAGAAGTAATGATATCTTGAAAACTGATGATGTCAGAAGTCAGAAAACTACTCAGACTTTGCCAGTGATGATGTCATCAATAGTGATGTCATCAAAGACTAACCAGACAGTGCCTAAACCTATAAATAGCTTAGCAGTCATAGTATAGTTAGATTAGCCTTATATGATGTAACTGTGAACTGACTCAGCAGTCAGACAATCTCTTGACATGCCAGATCACACTTGTACTACATGACTGCATTCCAACTCAGCAAGGTACTTAGTGCTACATTCATATCTAACATAGTCCAGATAGCCCCTCACTAGTATAAATACCCCCTCCCCCAGACCTCAGAATCTCAGACTTAAACAATCCAAACACAACTCCTGAGCACTTCCCCACAATATCTCTTTATACAACTACTCCTAGTATAGCAATATCATGAATAGCAAATAAACCTATTTAATAACCCACAAACTACTCTTAAGTAAATCTGCTCCTTGTTAGGTCCTACTCCTAACCCTGTTACAAAATTTCCTAATTGGGTATTGTCTGTAGCGATACGCCAATTCAACTAAGCTGGCCTTAGTTTCTTGAACTTCTTGAAATATGGAAAATCCTGAATATCTAGAACTAGTCCGAAAAAGGACTTTGGTTGAGATGTCAACCTAATCTTGAAATTAATAAGCATAGAGGATGTACTCCATATGAAATTGATCTTGACCATAAGAAAATGGTCTTCCAGAATATCCAGAACTTCCAGAAAACCCTTTCAGAACTATGTAATGGTTACCATAAAAAGTAACCCTCTTACAACTTGGTAATAGCAGATTATAATCCAATTCCACTTCAAGATGCTTTCTCACCCTGCTATAAACCCTTCTGCAAATTCCTACAAGTTGGTATAAAGTCCAACCTCTGAACTGAAATTTATCCTAAACTATCTGACAATCTGGAGAGAATTGAACCTGACATATAAGGACAATTTGACCTCCACACCTGCAACAAGTGGGACAAACTTCATTCAAAAAAAGAAGTACTCTGATTAAATCAGCAAATAGGCAAAACCCTATTCACCAAACTCCTTACACTACACTCAGCAAGTCAAGATGAAGAAGGTTTTATAGAAGCCTTCTTTACTCTTCTCAACAAGAGTTTTGTCAGCTCTACAAATCCAAGTGACCTAGGATAACCAGCAGCAGTCTTTCTAGCCTTAGTCCCTCATGAAGCCCAAGTCTCTATAGCCAAGTGGCTCAACTCTACCAACTTTCACCATATCAGGACCAAGACTGCATTATACTACTAATTCCAGAACAGTAAGGCCTGCCATATTCTTAAAGAAGAAGTAAGAGAAACCCTTCATCAACTATCTGATCCAGAACCAGAAGTAGGCCCAGCTATAGCCCTACCTGAACCTGAAACCAATACTAAACCAGAACTTAACTTTGAATTAAGTCCATCTGAAATCAGATGTACAACTGATTCTGTCTACTTTGATACTGAGCAAACCCAATTACACAGGGACCAAACTGAAGAGGAGGAGAAGTATCTCAGTGAATTCGATCCTGGATATACCATTGAAGAAGATGCACCTCTATCAGGCCAAAACACACCTACACAACAACAAACAGCTATCTATCAAGCCCTCACTCCAGACCCACAACACTACTCTAGCAACTTATATAGACCCAAAGGACACCATCACACTCTGCACCAGTACCTCAAGTAGTACCAGTAACACCACTACCAGCAGTCCAACTGCCTCCAGTAAACAACATGGTGAACTAACAGATTCTAGACCTCACAGCCCAGGTAGCAATAATGGCAGCAACCATTACTACCTTAGCTGAACAGACCTGACCTACCAAAAATCTGAGCCTACCTATCTTCAATGGTACTGTACAAGAAGTCTAAAGCTTCATTAGTGTAGTTGATACTAACTTCAAAGCTAATTAATGAACTAATGAGCGAGTTGCTGACTGCATTCTGACAAACAATTAAGATCACACTCTGGAACAACTCTTTGCTACTACTACAGCCTATGTCTGCTAAGTTGTTACATTCTTCCAAGGACCTGCTGAAGAATGGTGGTGAACTCTTTCTGAAAAACCCCTCATATGGGATACCCGACCTGCAGTAGTTGCTCAGAATGCAGCAAACAATACCCCAGAATATGGAGCTCACCCTGTAGCCCCTGGACTCAAACAACTTATGATTGCTCAATACTGCAGCAAAACCATGATTGCCAAATCTCGAGTAAAACTCTGCAACCTCAAATTTAATATACATATATGGCAAAGAAGAATTTGAAACCTTCTGTACAAAACTCGAGTCACTCCTGAACACCATTGGCCTAGGATACATTGCCAATGATGAAGCACAAAATGGTATAAGAGCAGACCACCTATTTGATGCACTACCTGAATGGCTTACTAGAAAAATCTGTGAACAAGGCCACCCAGTTGGTTGTGATCACCAATAATGATGCCTGGCAAGAATCAAGACTATGGTCAAGTGAATCTTAATAGCTGGACCAATTCTGCCCCAAAGACAATCCAACAACAAGGAAAAGACTTGGACCAAGAAAGAAGAACCCAAGCACAAAACATCCTGAGCTCCCTCCACATCCACCTCTTAGACACCCAGAAATTACAAATCCACCTAGCTGAGTACCTTCAAGAAACTGACTGAAGGAGAAAGGAACAAACTTTGAAGAAGCAGAGCATGCTTCTATTGCCGAAAGACAGGATATATGGCCAGTGCCTGCCTTAATCAAAAACCCCAAACAGCAACATGAGCAACTATTACCACTCTATACCACTTTAATAACCTAACTACCAGAACACTAGACTTTGTCAAGTTAAGGCAAACTGCTAAGGCTCCAACTAAAGGAAGTCAAAAAGTAGCTGGATATGATCTGTATGTAGCCGAAGAAGCTATAGTTTCTAACTGAGAAGTCAAGCAAGTCTACACAGGAATCAGTATCCAAATCCCTGAAGGATATATTGGAAGAATATGCTATCACAGTAGCCTAGCATTGAAAGGACTCTCAGTAGAAGAAAGAGTCATTAACAAGGATTTCACAGGCGAAATTATTGTCCTCATCCGAAACCACAGTTGGACACCATTCAAGATCCCTATTGATTTCTGCATTGCTCAGATTCTATTTGAAAAAATTGAGTCAACCCTAACAGTCAAAGAAGTCTCCGAACTACTATCTACCATCTGAGGATCCAAAGGATTCAGTTTATCAAACAAGGCCTCAGCCCAACCCACCATGAACAAAGAAGAACAATTCTACAAGAAAATTGAAGACAGATATGTACTAAGTGGCCGATACCCCCATAGCATTGAAATGTACTCTTCCCAAATAATTGATAATTGCTTCTCTTGTGTCAACGAACTGGCTCAAAGAAGAACCAACTGAAGGAAAGCTCCTACAACTGAAATCACTACCATTGGATCAGACAAACTACTTACACTTAAAGCTTTTGTCAACTGAGCACCTATCAAGATTATGATAGACAGTGGTGCCTCAGACAACTTCATCAATGAAGAAATAGCCAACAGACTCAAGGTCTTCATCTCTCTGATACAACAAACTCAAGCAGTCGCCACAGCTGATGAAACCTCACATGTTATTAGCAAGGAAGTCTGCAATCTACCCTTCCAAATTGGTGACTACCGAGTATATGTTACTCTCCAAATCGTACCACTTTCTGACAATGAAATCATCCTTGGAACCCCATGGTTGAAACAAGAGAACCCTATGATTGATTGGGTAAACCATTCTCTGACTATCAAGAAAGGATGCCACAACTTCAAACTGTAAGGCAAAAGGGACCCACTCAACTCTAGTGACCCTGGACCAAAGATCACCCATATCAACAAGCTACAACTTAAGAAATTAGCCAAGAAATACCCTCTCTTCACCATCTCCATCTGCCCATCCAAAGGAGAACCTGAGAACTCTGAAGAAGACCTTTCCAAAGTTGATAGCCATGTCAAACCACTACTCCAGAAAGTCCAAGACACCTTTCTGAACCAAACCACAGAACCACTTGTATCTGTCATTATTAATGACTAAGAAAAGTACAAAGTTGAACAAATCCTCAACAAACACAGCCACAAGAACCATCCAAATGGTACAACAATACCAGAACAAATTAGAAGGCCCCAATGAGAATGTCAAAAGCTAAGAAAGAGAGAGTTGTAAGTACACAACCTCCAAGCCACCAAAATCACATGGTATCCTCAGAACTAATTTGGAAACCATATGCAAGACTACAAAACAAGTTACTGAAGAGATCATCTGGTTACACAAAATATGCCAGCAAGTACAAGAACCCACTGCCAAGATACAAGAATACTAGAAGAAGTACTATAACCATAAGACTGACTCTGAACCGCTATAACTAGTTTGGTATACTGTACTATTATAAAAGAAAACCAAAAGTACCAAACTCAAATTGAGACAAGAAGAACTCTATCTCACCCATCAAAAGATTCATGAACTGCACTTATCAACTCAAGACCAAGATATACTGTGACTATATAAGATCTCATTACTTAGCAGAAGCAAAATACATTTGAACAACTCCATTCACTCTATCTGTATCATCTTCATTGGAGAGTGATGGATGCTTCATCTAAACTCAAAAAAGCCAACATCATCAAAACCAATCTCAAGCCATCTACATGACAGATATTACTACTAGAAATTGCCTCAGATTACAGAAAATATCATTTCCGAGAGGTTCAAACCCCCAGCCATGACATTGGGAGCCCTCACTCTAGATGAGAATGGTCAGTCCTCACAAATATACCAGCAGACCAAAAAAAAAGAGAACCAAGACCTGTTATCCTTGTACAACCACCACCACCAAGGACAGTCTTAATCTTGCAAGAGATAGAAGTGATGACATCTTGAAAACTGATGATGTTAGAAGTCAGAAAACTGCTCAGACTTTGCCAGCGATGATATCATCAATGGTGATATCATCAAAGACTAACCAGACAGTGCCTAAACCTATAAATAGCTTAGCAGTCATAGTATAGTTAGATTAGCCTTATATGATATGACTGTGAACTGACTTAGCAGTCAGACAATCTCTTGATATACCAGATCACACTTGTACTATGTGACTGCATTCTGACTCAGCAAGATACTTAGTGCTATATCCATATCTAGTATAGTCCAGATAGCCCCTCACTAGTATAAATACCCCCTCTCCCAGATCTCAGAATCTCAGACTTAAACAATCTGAATACAACTTCTGAGCACTTCTCTATAATATCTCTTTACATAACTACTCCTAGTATAGCAATATCATGAATAGTGAATAAACCTATTTAATAACTCACAAACTACTCTTAAGTAAATCCACTCCCCATTAGGTCCTACTCCTAACCCTGTCATAAAATTTTCTAATTAGGTATTGTCTGCAGCAATATGTCAATTCAACTAAGCTGGCCTTAGTTTCTTGAACTTCCTAAAATATAGAAAATCCTGAATATCCAGAACTAGTCCAAAAAAGAACTTTAGTTGAGACATTAACCCAATCTTGAAATCAATAAGCATAGAGGATGTACTCTATATGAAATTGATCTTGACTATAAGAAAACAGTCTTCCAGAATATCCAGAACTTCCAGAAAACCCTTTCAGAACTATGTAATGGTTACTATAAAAAGCAACTCTCTTACCATGGCCCTTTGAATCTTGGAATTCACAGACCTCACAGCTATGTACATGCCAGCCTTTTTGGAGCAGCCAGTAGTAGATGTAGGTTGCTTTTTTCTGCCACTACTTTTTACTTATTTAAATTCCCCCAGCATAACCCAATTTACCTCATACTCTTCATAGGGTCCACAGCTCTATGGTGAGATCTGCCAACTTTATTCACAATATCTGGTCAAGATGAAGAAAGGTTGGAGGATGTTGTGGGGCATGCCTTTGGTGGCTGAGCTATTGAGTCAATGCATTATGTGGCGGAGGTCTTCAAAGGAACAGAAGCAAGTCTTTATGAGCAATTCTTGTACAACTCATCAGTGTGCAACTCGTTGGCATACAGCTCACTCACTCACTCACTCATGCTCTTTTTCTGAAATACCCATCTCAGTGTTTTATTTAATTTCATTTTTTACGTGGTCCCCCCCTAAAAAACACCCACACCTGCATACAATCTGCCTGCATGCAACTTGCTCACATACAATCCGCCTGCATGCAACTTGTCCACACACAACCTGTCTGCATGCAACCCATCCACTGCAACCCATCCACATACTTATCTTGGTCCCTCAGATTAAGGCTCAGTTCTATTGAAAAGGAGAGTTCAAAGTTATCTGAGTTCAACCACATCCGACATCTGATCAAATAGAGAAATTTGAGGGCAAGATGTTCAGCATGAGTAGTACCAGTATTGTCATCAAGGCTTGGGGTCTACATTCAAATCAGAGTCAATCATTCTCGACTAAGAGGTCTATTGGCCAGCAGGAGTAACTAATGACAAAGAGAACCATATTTTTATTAATGAATGCAGAGAGGTGGTTGTGATGGTGGTAAGAAACCTCTACGGCAATGAGCTTTACCACCATATCAATGAGATTTGCGAGGATTGCATCAAATACTGGGTGGCAGGAAAGAGGGGGTAAAAAAAGCAAAGAGGGGGAATTTGGATGGGAATTGAGTATACCGCAACACTGGTGAAGGGTGGGTTCTGGAGTTCCGAAATTCCCTGCACTCATCTCCCTTTTTTTTACTCCTCCCCAGATAAATCACACTCTTCACCAATATACTCTTTTTGATATAAATCCAGGGAAGCACAAGATTCTGTACCCCTACTAGAACTTTAGAAGTGCTATCAAAGAGCAAACTGTGCATGAGCATGATATGGCCTGTGTGGTGATAGCAGCTATGATCTGGGGTTCTTTGAGCAGATTGGTAGAGTGTATGGCAGGCCAGCTTGGCAGTAATCTTGGTGCAGCTGTATATACATTCTTGGCACAATTTAGCATGCCATATGAGGTGAGGAGCTCTACTTTTTTGGGGTGCAGCCCAGGGGGTTTCTGTGGCCCAGGGGGTTTCTGCCCCCCCACATGCAAAAAGGACTAACTGGTTGCTGTCCATTTTGGCAGGTTTCCAAGCTGGGGCTCCTGGGGCTGGACCAAGAGTAGGCATCTACTAGCACAGCCTAGCAGTATGAGGTTCTGGGCCAAGAGTTCACCAACCATACACTTGCATCACATCAGGATATGTCAGGTGCAACCTTTCTCTGCCCACACACATAGACAACAATGTCACCCTGGTAATGTTTTACATCCTGGAAAGAAAGGGCCCAACCTGGGAAGATAGTGGTGGAGTCTGGTATGACTTTACCTATGGTTTCGGAGTTCTGTTTGCAGCCAACACAGCTGTCCTCTTCCAACCACATGACCACCACAGTACTGTCACCTTCGAGGAGAGCTCAGACACAATAGTTGTCACACTTACAATAGATGATAGGCTCATCAAGGCCTGGGACTGGTGGGTGGAGTAGTTTTTGTGAGGGTTAGACAATCTTTCGCAAGGGATAGGCAGTCTTTCGTGAGGGTTAGGCAGTCATTTTATATGGGTTGGGCAGTCTTATATAGGGGGTTGGGCCAGGCATCTCTTCTGTAGCACTAGCTTAGCCATTACGCAGGGCCCTACTGGCCCCTTGGCTCTGCTCTGCAGTACTGCCAGTGTGGCGCTGCGGTGCAGGGCCAGGGTACCTGTGGGACCTGAACTGGCAACGGGACCTGAATCTGTGGTGGACTCCGACTGCTAGAAGCACCCTCTGACTACCAGAAGCACCCTCCAACTGCCAGAAGTACCCTCCGACTGCCAGAAGCACCCTCTGACTGCCAGAAGCACCCTCCGACTACCAGAAGTACCCTCCGACTGTCAGAAGTACTCCAACCATCAGAAGTATCCTCCAACTGCCAGAAGCACTCTCTGACCATCAGAAGCACCCTCCAACTGCCAGAAGCACCCTCTGACCACCAGAAGCACCCTCCAACCACTAGAAGCACCCTCCAACTGCCAGAAGCACCCTCCAACTGCCAGAAGCACCCTCTGCCCCAGACTCCTTGACAGCTTGGGGCTGCCCCTACACTGCTGGTGAAGGGCTGCAAATTTTGCGCACTCTCTCTGCCTGTCCCACCTGTCTCAGACACTTGTGGCTTAGGGCTGCCCCTTGCTACTGGCAGAGGGCTGCAAATTTTGCATGCTCTCTCCGCTAACTCCACACCAACCAACCCTGCTAACTGACCCTGCCCACTGATCAGGGCACTGACAGCTTGGGACTGCCCCTCGCTGCTGGCAGAGAGCTGCAAGTTTTGCATGCTCCCTCCGCCAACCCCCCTGACTGAGATACTTGCAGCTTGGGGCTGCCCCTCACTGCCAGCAGAGGGCTACAAATTTTGCATACTCCCTCTGCTAACCCACCCACCAATCCAGGCACTGATAGCTTGAGGCTGCCCCTTATTGCTAGTAGAGGGCTGCAAATACTGTACACTCCCTCCACCGCTGCCACCAACCCTGCCAACCACTACCCACTTGGGCTGCAAATCTGGGCCGAGTCCTCAGAGTTTTTTGCCTTTTTATTATTTTTGAAAGATATCAAATATTCTACAAGACCAACCAACTTATCTGTGAACTCCCAGAACCCGCTGAATTTTAGTGGCCTGAGCCCCACCAAGACTTTAGACATATACATGCCCAGATTGTCTCAGTGTTCAGTGCACACCTCTTTGGAGAAATGAGGTCCACCCTACCTGAGAATACCCACTTGACAGGAGCACTGGAGACAGGAATCGCCAGGTAGTCCCAAGCCATGCTACACAGGCTGGGGAAGTCCATTTGATGCAGTTGCATGCCCTGGTGGATAGAGCAGTAGTTAGATTGGTGGGTTAAATTGGCCCAATACCCACCTGACAATGCTCACCTAACAATGCCCATCTGACAACCCACCTTTCACCAGTTGAGTACCTCCATGCCCTCCAGCAGGATCATGTGGTCGCTGGTGAGGTAAATGGTAAGTTTGTCTATTAATGGCAGCTCTTTCACTGATGGCTCTCTCTTCCTCTTTCTGCTGAAGTAAATATGAGACAGGAGGAATCTCTCAGCATATTCGTCTGGACTTCGGCCAGAACCTTGTGGCAGCATGTAGTTTTTTCAGTATACTTTGATTACAGCCTGCTTGGTTCTCTCAATGAAGTGCTGCTCCCAGCCCTGATCTTTATGGTATTATAGCTTTAAGTGTGGGTCCAGCACTGTTTGAAGAAGAGGAGAGAGTGAGCTTTTGCAGAGGTTTCTATATTTTGGAAGGGGCAACAGCCACATGCTGACATCAATATACCTGTACTGATTGAGTATATGGTGGTATCTGTTTGAGAGTAGTACTTTCTGAGCTTACTAAGAGTAACCTCCATGGTATCTCTCTGATCCAAGCTCAACTGTAAATCACTGCAACCCTCCAGCCTATCCTCAAGCTTGTTTTCTAGCTGGTCAATCAGAAGGTTATATACTGGTATTGCTGAGCTTATTGTTGGGATTGTTTATTTGACTATATCCTTCGTATAATCATCGAAACACTGGCAGTTATATGTGGTGAGGTATTGCATTGTACGGAGATAGACAAAATGAGTGTAGAGGCTGACAAAATGAGTGTGGAGCCAGAGCAATCACCACTTACTTCCAAAACTCTGACAATATTCCTAAGTATGTCCCACTCACTTTCACCTAGAGCCTTGGCCCATATTTCCTTGTCGGCAGCCACTGTTGAATCTATTGGCTTTTTTTGTTTTTTTTAAAAATAAATCTTCAATCATCCAAAACAAGTTGCTTCAGCTGACCAAAGAAAAAAAAAATACATATCACAGCAAACTCCAGCGTGTGCTGGATCATTATAAATATTGAGTTCCAACACATACAGACATCCAATATAAGCTCTTTTGGGGCTAAACTGATTGCTCTATACTGTGCAGTGAATTTGTCTCATCATTGTGGGGATGATTGGACCAACACAACCAGATTGTGCAGCTTGGAAATTATACTCAGGGCCCCTCCTCTCTCAGATGTTTTGTCTATGTGCGTAAGATAGTCCTGAACAGTGAGGTTCAGTATGTGGGCCTGGCATCGCACACAGCAGCTTTCTGCACTGAAGGCCACATTTTCATGTTTGAGGCTAGCTGCTAAAACTTTAAAAAATGTTGAGTTGTTTGTGGCATTATCTGTCATAATGGCCAAAATCTGTACTTGAAATATTCAGTCAGCAAATTTATGTGAAAATAAATAACCAATAAAATCTGGTTTGTTTTAAGACCTCCCTCAAAATGCTGACCTGATGATAAGCCCCCCTTTTTTTACCTTGGTTGTGATCCCAAGCTCCCAGATACAACTAATAAAAGCATCTGCGATGTTGTCTCCAGAATGAGGGCCAGCAAGTTTGACGAAGTCAAGGGTGAGAGATTTAAGCTACCAATCGAGATCAATCCAATGACCAGTAATGCCCTGAAATGAAATTGCATTGGGGAATGTCCATGTATTAATCATAAATGAAATTTTGTCTGCCGAATTCTGCTTATTGAATGTGAGGTTAAATTGGTGAGCTCTTTTATATAATTCAGCTTGCAAAGGTCATGGTTCTGCCCTTATTTTACCTGAAGTGTCTGGTGGAGATTGTCATGCTCCTTCCTATAGACCTTCAGGACATCTTTGTGAATAGTATCAGCACTTAGCAAATATAAATCATACTTGAGGAGGCTGAAGATGCTATGCAATTGATCACTCTCGATGGTTGTAAATGGTTGGTCTGTGTACACAATCCAGTGAATGAGCTGATTTCGAAATTCTGCTGAAGAGTATGGCTAAATATTTTTAATTAAACAGTGTTGTTTTTTTTTTTTTTTTTTTTTTTTATAGTCACTTAGACTCCACCTTTATTACCAATATATAAATAAGTATACATCATCACCACTCACTACCCAATCCCCATAGGGGGGCTCCTCCCCACCTCCTCACGAATAAAGATCATCCTTTTACCAACTATGCCAACTCTCCCTCCACTCTGTCCACAAATTTTCTCCACTAAGTGGTACCTCTGACCACCCTACAGCCCCCAACCAAGCCACCAGCCTGTTAAGGTATCTTCCATAAGCCTATGCCACTGCATCAATCAGTCTCCCAAGCCCTGTCAGCTTCCATCCTCAAAAACAAATAGCCAGTGACTGGCCAGCCTTACCCAAATAGCCAAAGCCCAGCCCAAAGTAATCTACTCCTTCCCTATCCCCCCTACCAATCTATCCCTCAAGTCCTCCCACCTCCTCTGTACTACATCTCTCCTACACTGTACCCCCAAGCGATCCCCAATTGCCTGCCAAAAATCTCCCAACACCTCACACTCTCCTAGCCAATGTTCAGGCATCTGTACATAATCACCCTCCTGCCCTACATTATGGCACTCCTCACAGTCGAAGCAACCTCCTATGATAAGGTGCCCAGAGTGAAAGTTAAGTATAATATTCCTCTGCAGCATGTGCCACCAGACCACTCAGTACTTTGGCGGCATCCACTTTCTCACTGCGGTACTCCAGGTCCAAACACCATGCTAGTCCCACTCTTTGCCAATTCTGACTCCTTGCCAACTGCTAGGTCACAGATCCTGGCCCATTCCCCTTTGACATTCCATTCTATCACCAATGTCAAACTCAATTAAAGAAGTACCACCCAGCAGTATATGATCCCATCTCCATATCGCCAGATCCCAATCCTTCTCTCCTTCATTCCCCTGCCAACAAATTCCAATGTAGTGCACCCCCTCTGCTATCCCCCACCAAAATCCTTTATATTGCAGTTGTTTAGTCTAACCAATGAGAGGAGATCACTAGTTGAACCTCTTGGTGATGACCACTTCTCCCAGATCTTCTGTAGCAGAGGAACCCAACCACCTTCTCTCAATTCCACTGCCCTCTTTAGCCACCATGTTCTCAAGCAGTGTAGCTATTTTGGAAAGTCCACCAGCCCAAGACCACCTCTCACCACTGGTAGGGACAAGGTCTCCCAACCAATCTCTTCACCACCCAGGCTGGGAAGTCCAGATAATATGTCAGGTACCACAACTTCAGCAGCCAGTAGACATTCAAAATCGAGACCTGTCCTGCCAGAGAAAATTGTCTTTCCCTCCAACTCAGCAGGGCCTCCTCCCAGATTCCAATCCTCTGCTCCCACTACAGCCTGGGCAGAACTGACCCATAGACTGACAAATAGATGCCCAAGTACCACACTGCTTCACCTATGGGGATGATTGTTTCTATAACCTCCCCTCTCACCAGACCATTGCTGAGCACTATTGTTTCACACTTATGCCAATTCAGCTTCACTCCAGAGTTCTCCTCATACCACTCTACAGTCTTCTTGAGCTCTTCAACATCAGCAATCAAACCCA
>RBNI01004083.1:0-14678 GCA_003990745.1 Jimgerdemannia flammicorona | reverse complement strand
GGCGACGCGGTTGCTGCCAGTAGAGTTGGCTACTTCAGATTCTATCCAGTCGGCATCTTCAGTTGAAAGGCGGGAGAGGCTGCCAGCAGTTACTCCTTGCAAGTGTGCTATGGCCCAGGGAATATGGTGGAAGATTTGGTGGACACGGAGGGCTCTCTTGATTAGCCGGCTAGTGGTTATCAATTCGGTAATGAGGCCTTCCCGGTCATCTTCTTGAGTCTCATTGCAAAGGCGGTGTCCGATTTCGTAGTCATGCCAGAGGGTCATTCGTTCAGTAGTGTCTTTGAGCTGCTGGGTCATTATATACTGGTAGTTGATGAAGTGTCCGAGGTCCTCGGTGTAGAAGTTCAAGTGTTCAGTAGTATCTGGGCGCCAGATGGCCTTCTTGATAGCTTCAAAGATCAGGGTCTTTGGGCCAGGCAAAGGGGTAGAGCGGCGGGAGATCTGGTTGGATCGGCGAATGGGGGGCATTGTGTGATGGGTACTTGGTTCTTTGGTACTGATCCCTGAGGCGGGGTATGGTTCCTTAAATAACATGGTCTTCATTTTGGCTCGGATTATCTTGTCTTCTTTTGGGATGATCACCTAATGGGTCAGGCTGTCTATTTGATTGTCACGCCATTATGTCATCTGATCTTAGTAGTCACCAGTACTCCATTGTCAATTGCATACGTCACAATATATTGGGATTTCAAGTATGCACTTTCAGTCATTAGTATATGACTGAGTTCTCTCTAGTAGTAGAGAGAATATATATATAGAATAAGATATAGACTACTCTAGACTCTGCTGTATCTAACATGGTTGAGCTACTGAATAATAATTAGCCTAGATTTAATAAGAGAGTAGTACTTAATAGATAGTAAAAGAGAATTTTGGTCTAATAGTCTAGATACTCTTTCAATAAAAATCTACAAGACTCTGAGTCTATAAAACAAAAAAAATTAATTAATTAATTAATTAATTAATTAATATAATAATAATAATTTATATAAAAAACCCTAAAATTTACTATATTAATTAACTCAGAAAATTAATAAAGAGATCTTAAGTAATATATATATTACTACTCTTTAATAGTATTTTTCAGAATATAAAATTATTAGTAATACATATCTATTTAGAGTTTAACTAAAAGTTTACTATATATTTTTCTAAAATAGATATATATAAAAGTTAATAAAACATATAATAAGTATTAATTTTTTTAAATAAATTAAGATTAATTTGAATTAAATTAAAATGAAAATTCTTAAATTAAAAAATATAATAATTTAATGAAATATATTTAAATTTAATAATTTTTATTATATTAAATTTACTTAAATTAAATTTAGAATAAATTTAATTTTATTTAATTTATTAAAAGTATTAGTATTTTTTTTTTTTAAAAACATTAATATTATAAATTATTAAAGCTAACAAACTTATAAAGAATATACTTATTATTATTATCTCTTAAACTATAATATAATATAAATAAATTTATTTATAAAAAAAAATTAATTTTTAATTTTTAATTTTTTTTTTAACTTTATATTTATATATTTATAATAAAAACTACTAAATCTCTTTTTTTAAACACATATATTATAATTGTTTAATATAAATTAAAATCTAAGTTTTAATAAATAAAAGTAAAAATATAATATTTTAGATAGATAATTTTAATTTAATATATAATAATATTTTAAATTTAAATTTATAAATTTTAATATAGATATTAAGTTTAAATTATTTTTATAATAATAACTTTAGTTATAATATTCAAACTAATAATAATAAATAATATTTTATAATAAATATATTAATAATATAACAGTTGAATTTTTTTTATTATTATAATAGTTGATCTGAATTAGTAATATAAATATAAGTATATAATCTCTAAGCTATTAAAATTATATATCACCCTTAGAATAAATTTGAAAATCATATATAAGATCATAAAGCTGAGTCAAACTAAAGTTACAGATCATAAAGCTAAGTTATGTAACTCAAAGTTATAAAATATAAGATTTATAAAAATAGAACTTTACTAATTAGAACTAAAAACATATATACTAAATATATAAGTATATTAAATAGAGAACTATAATAAATTAAACAAATAATCACAACTTTCAAATATATATATATTAAATATGACTACTAAAATCTATAACTATATTTATGCTAACATTTGAAATACTTATTAACTAAGATATAGCTCTAGGAATATCTATAGTTTAGTATCTCTTTATTTTGTAAAAGTCTAATAAAATACTCTAAACATACTTAACAAGGTTTATTAAATTGAATAAATCTCAAACTATTACTAGATCAGTTGTCTTCTAGAAGATATAATCAATCATCATTATAATATAGATATATATTATTGAAATATTCTAATACTAGAAACTCATTGCCTATAAATATTGAGAACTCTTTTATAAGTATAGTATCTTTATTCCCTACTTCTAAGTTATTACTGCTAAAATAGTTACTATTCTGTTCTATGGCTAAATTGATGCTATGATATAAAAACTTAACTATAAGTATATCGAGTATATCTAAACTATAGATAGACCCTTCTTACACTCTGATAACTATATTCTACAAATGCTCTAAGTTGAATATGTCATAAAGGATATCTATAATATAATCTAGTTTAATAATGATAAAGCAGAAGATAATGATCTCTCTGATACTGACATGACCTCTAGCTAAGGATCTCTATCAACTCTGATCATCCTATCAATTTTACTAATAAACTTATAATAGTTTATAACCACATAAGACCTATTGAGATAATGATTACTGGTACAAATACCAATTTGTATTTACACCCAATTACTTTAACTATAATGAAGAGACTAGAGAATATAACCTATATCTCCAGATAATTCTCAAGATTAAACCAACAACTCCATCTCCTAAGTATGAATGAAATGAACCATAGTTATCAATATACTATAATCCTATAATATATAGTACTATTACCTATCAAAGATATGCAGATAGTAAATCTGATAAAAGTAAAAATAATATACTCTTTCTCTGCCCACTGATACTCTACCCAATATATAAGATAAATAATACTATCTTATAGGACAGTAATATAATTCTAACTTACTACTATATAAATAAATAAAGAGATGTAATTCAAAAATCTCTCTTCCTAGATAACTACTTCATTAGAGATAATATCATCAATAGTAACCTTATCAAAGAATATTTAGATAGTGTCTAAATCTATAGATAGCTTAGTAGTTATTAGTATAGTTAGATAAGTCTTATACTATATAACTATATACTGACTTAGCAGTCAGACAATCTCTTGATATGTCAGTTTATACTTATATTATGTGACTATATTCTGGCTCATCAAAGTACTAAGTACTATATCTATATTTAAATACTACTCCTAGTATAGTAATATTATGAATAATAAATAAATCTATTTAATAATCTATAAATCACTCTTAAGTAAATCTATACTCTATTAGATCCCACTCCTAACTGAATCTCAAAATTTCCTAATTGGGTATTATCTACAGTAATATACTAATTCAACTAAGCTAGTCTTAGTTTCTTAAACTTTCTAAAATATAAAAAATTCTAAATATCTAGAACAAGTCTAAAAAGAAACTTTGGTTAAGATATCAACTTAATCTTGAAATTAATAAGTATAGAGGATATACTCTATATGAAATTAATCTTGATCTTAAAGAAAACAGTCTTCCAGAACATCTAGAACTTCTAGAAAACTCTTTCAGAACTATATAACAATACTTTAATAAAGTAACCCTCTTATAATAAATCAAAAAAATAGATATTTTATTATAGTACCTGAATCTAATTTTCAAATATAGTATAGTTTTACAAATAATAGTTATTTTGACAATATAGAAACTTTAATAATTGCTAAGATTTTGCAGATATTGAAATATTTATAATTACTAAAATTCTGATAAATGTTAAAGATTCAATATTTGTAAAAAGTAACTTATAAGAAATACAGTCATAACTTAGTCACTCTATAGCTAGCAAACTTGTATAAATATTTCAGTATCCAAGATAACTGAGCATCTCTCTCTAGTACCTCTCGGGTTACACAACATTCAGAAGGTAACTACAACATCGTTTTAGAGAAAAGAGACTAGCAACATGGTGACCAACAGGCAATCTGAGATGTGTACTGGGCAGGGCAGCCTGAGTGCTTTTGACTAGCAGTAAGTAGGAAGAGACCCTGGCCTGGGGGAAGGTATGAGGGGGCTGCTGGCAAGTGGGCATGGAAGGGGAGGAGGCAGTAATGGAGGGCAGGGATCTGAGAGAGCAAGCTTTGCTGAGACGGTGAAGGGGAGGAGGCAGGTATCGGGGCTAGAGAGTTGGTTGAAGAAAGGCAAGGAAGCAGAGAAAGTGACAGTATATGGTGAAGTGGCCCTTGGAGAAGGGGGCAGAGAGACTGGAGGCATAGTGGCTGGGGGGGGTATGACAGCTGATGGAGAAGGAACTGCTAATCTGGAAAAAAATCCAGATGTGACTGTAGATGGTGTGGCTGAGTGACTGGGACTTAGAAGACAAGGAGATTTGACAGATGGTATGATGGGCCTGACAGTGGCACCATTACTCAAGAAATCAATTTCAGCATTCGCGGTGACACTGTGCTTCTAGGGCCTAGCAGTGACAGTGAAGATGGTATTGGGACTGATTGCTAAGCAGGTGGCTGGAGTGGTGTCTGTAAAGTTTTTGAAGGGACTAGAGGGAGTGGAGGTGGGCTTTGAGGAAGCTGAGCCATTGGAGGAAGTATTGAAGGTTGAATTGGTAGTTGGGGAGGTGTATGTACTGATGGCCCGATGTCTGAAATGGGACCCCAGAGTGGTCCAACTGTTGGTGAAAGGGGTGCCCATAGTGATGGCAATGGAGACAAGGAAGAGGGTTGAGGAGGTCATAGCGGAGTATGGAGAGGTAGTGGATATTGGATTTAGAGTCTGGGAGGAGACCTTGCTCAGGACGGGTGATGTGGATGTGAGGATTCAGTTGGTAGGGAAGGAGGCAACCGGGAAGGCAAGGAACTAGCCTTCTGGTATAGTCTGGGGGGTGATCGTATGCAAGGTGATGAGGATAAAGAGGAGTGAGGAGGAGAAAGAGGACCTATTGGAAGCACTGGAAGAGCTGAGTAGTGCAGTAAAATGATGGGCAAAGGCTTGGAGGGCCTTTGAGGAGGTGACGTACTTGGAGGTGGTGGATGGGAAGCAGATTCGAGTGAGTAAGATACAGTGGGAATGAGATCAGGGATGTAAGAGGTAGAGGGAACTGCTGGCAAAGATGAAGAGTGGACCTCAGAAGGAGACAAGCAGGATGGCAGCCACAGGAGGGGCCAAAGCGAGTGTCTGGGTAGGCAAGGGAGGTGAGAGTGCTGGGAAGGGGACAGGTGAGAACAGGGAGATGACTGGCAAGGACCCATATGCAGATGGTATGCTGGAGGTTTGGGATGAGATATGGAAGAATTCTCCAACCCCTACTCCCCTTATTAGGCAGGGCCCAGCTTCCCGAAACAGAGTGGAGGAGGATGTGCCAATGCAGGGGGCCCAGAGAGTGCAATTTGGAGTTCCGAAGGTGGCAAATGGGGGACAAGTGGTGGCAGTTGGTGAGGAGGAACTGGTGGACGTCCCAGAGGAGTGGGATGAGGCTGCTAGTGCTGGGGCTGACACCATGATGCTGGATGGTAGGAGACCAGTGACCCCTAGAGGAAAGGAGGTGGGAAATCTACTTTGGATGTGTAGGATGATGAACAACCTGGCAGCCAAGGAGCTCGGTGAGGTGGATTTGAGGGTGATGAGCGATGAGTATTGGGTGAGGATTCTGCAGGGAGAAGGGGTGGTGATGGTATTGAAGGCAGAGATCCTGGCAGTGTATCTGGAGGAGGAGGGCTATGAGGTCAATAAGGAGCAGGAGGCAGAGATGGCAGGAGTCGCAAGAGAGAGGGCTGAATACTGCTGGACCAAGCGTCATGGACTGCAGTTCTGGTAGGAGACCTGTCTGGAGTACCATGAGGAATTCAAGGAGAAGGTGGATGGGGAGATGAATGAGCTGTTGGCTGGACTGGAGGCTCAGAGGGCTGAAGAGGAGGAGGTGACTATGGAACATAATCTGGATTTGGCACAGGAGGAGATGAATATGGAGCAGTAGAGAAAGCTTATTAACACACCTTTTTTTCACTATGAATAGTACAACTAATATTTTTTCTTTGAATATGAATGGGCTATGGGGTACTTATCGGTGTAAGAATATTTTTACTTGGCTGAAGGGATTGGAGGCCGATCTCTTCCTCTTGCAGGATGTCAGATGTGAGAATGACTTGGATAGAATGGAATAGACAAAGGAGTGGAGAGGCGAGGCAGTCTGGAAGGGCAAGGTTGGGATCCTGGTGCAAAAAGGCAAAGGGGAGATAAGGGATATGCGAAGCTGGGGAGACCGATTGGTCTGGGAAGAGTGGATACACATGGGTTGGGAGCCAGTTATGGTGGGCTCCTGTTACTGCCCCATGGTACAGGGTGAGCATGTGAATTGGGTGAAGGGCCTACAGGAGAGTGGGATTCTTGTGGAGATTGGGGTAGACATGTTTAGTGGGGACTTCAATATGGTCAGAGATGTATTGAAGGACAGAACTGACAGAGGATGAGAAGCTGAGGGGCAGAGTAGAGGACTGGCAGTATGAGAGGAAGTGGAGAGACTGAGTGCTCTGGTGGATATAGGTAGAGAATATTGGGGGCAAAAGCTGCCAGCAATATCTCTTTCCAGTACCATTCGGGTTACACAACCTTTGGAGAGTACTTACAACATCGTTTTTGGCAAAAAGAGACTAACAATATGGCGACAGTCAAGCAACCTGAGGTGCATACTGGGCAGGGTGGCCCAAGCGCTTTCGACTGGCAGCAGGTGGGGCGGGGTCCAGGCCTGGGGGGGGGTATGAGGGGGCTGCTGGCTGGTGGATGTGGTAGGGGTGGAGGGGGCGGTGGAGGCTCTGGATCTAGGAGGGCGAGCTTCGCGGAGATGGTGAAGGAGAGACAACAGGCATCAGGGCTGGAGGGCTGGCTGAGGAAGGGCAAGGAGACTGAGAAGGAGAAGGTGCCAGTGCAGGGGGGAGCAGCCCTTGGAAGAGGGGGCAATAGTGCTGGGGGAGTAGTGGCTGGGGGGAGTGTGACTGCTGATAGTGGTGGGACTGTCGATCTGGAAAAAAATCCAGATGTGACAGCTGATGGCGAGGCTGAGCGGCTGAGGCTTAGACAATAAGGGGACTTGGCGGATGGTGTAACGGGTCTGGCAGTGGCCCCGTTACTCAAAAAATCGATCTCGGCATTCGTGGTTACACTGTGCTTCCGGGGCCTAGCGGTGACGGTGAAAATGGTGTTGGGGCTCATCGCTAAGCAGGTGGCAGGGGCTGCATCCATGAAGTTTTTGAAGGGACTGGAGGGAGTGGAGGTTGGTTTTGAGAAGGCAGCACCATTGGAGGAGGCGTTGAAGGTTGGATTAGTGGTTGGAGAGGTGTGTGTTCCGATGGCACGTTGTCTGAAGTGGGATCCCAGGGTGGTTCAACTGCTGGTGAAAGGAGTGCTGACGGTGACAGCAATGGAGACGAGAAAGAGGGTTGAGGACTTCATAGCGGAATATGGTGAGGTGGTGGATGTCGGCTTTAGGGTCTGAGAAGGGATGACACTCAGGACTGGGGACATAGATGTGTGGATTAGGCTGGCTGGAAAGGAAGCTACTGGGAAGGTGAGAGACTGGTCTTCGGCAATGGTCTGGGGAGCAATTTTGTGTAAGGTGACGAGGGTGAAGGGAAGTGAGGAGAAGGAGGAGGACCTATTGGAAGTGCTGGAAGAGCTGAGTGGTGCGGTGGAGCAGAGGGTGAAGGCTTGGAGGGCCTTCGAGGAGGCGATGCACTTGGAGGTGGTGGATGGGAAGCGGGTTCGAGTGAGCGAGGTGCAGTGGGAACGTGATCAGGGATGTAAGAGGCAGAGGGAACTGCTGGAGAAGATGAAGGAGGGACCTCAGAAGGGGCTGAGCAAGGTGGTGGCCACAGCAGGGGGCCAATGCGAGTGTCTGGACAGACGAGGGAGGTGAAAGTGCTGGGAAGGGGACTACTGAGAAAAGAGAGATGTCTGGCAAGGACCTGTATGCCGATGGTATGCTGGAGGTTTGGGATGAGACATGGGAGAATTCTCTGACACCTACTCCCCTCATCAGGTGGGGCCCAGCTTCCCGAAACAGGGTGGAGGAGGATGTACTAATGAAAGGAGCCCAGAGAGTATAATTTGGAGTTCCGGAGGCAGCGAATGGGGGACAGGTGGTGGCAGTTGGTGAGGAGGAACTGGTGGATGTCCCAGAGGAGTGAGATGAGGCTGCGAGTGCTGGAGCTGACACCACAATGCTGGATGGGGGGAGGCCAGCGACCCCTGGAGGAAAGAAGGTGGGGAACCTTCTTTGGATGTGCAGAATGATGAATAACCTGGTGGCTGAAGAGCTCAGAGAGGTGGATCTGAGGGTGATGAGTGATGAGCATTGGGCGAGGGTTTTGCAGGGGGAAGGGGTGGTAATGGCATTGAAGGCAGAGATCCTGGCGGTGTATCTGGAGGAGGAGGGCTATGAGGTAGATAAGGAGTGGGAGGCAGAGATGGCAGTCATTGCGGGAGAGAGGGCTGAATACTGCTGGAACAAGCGCCATGGACTGCAGCTCTGGCAGGAGGCATGCATTGAATACCAAGAGGAGTTTGAGAAGAAGGCAGATGAAGAGATGAATGAACTGCTGGCTGGATTGGAGGCTCAGAGGGCAGAAGAGGGGGAGGTAGATGTGGAATACAATCTGGACATGGCACAGGAGGAGATGAGCATGGAGCAGTAGAGATCGATTGACAACATACCATATTTGTAAGCGCACAACCTCCAAGCCATAGAAATCACATGCGATGCCTGAACAAATCTGGAAATTACCTGCAAGATCATGAAGCTGAGTCAAACAGAAGTCACAGTGCACAAAGCTGAGTCAATACCAAGTCACGGAACACAAGATCCACACAAATGGAATCTTACCAATCCAGAACAAATGCATATATACCCAGCCCCAAGACGCGTCGAAACAGAGAACCAAAACAAACAACATCCACAACTTCCAAATACACAAACATGACCACCGAGATCTACAACTGCATCCGCGCTGACATTTGGAATGCTATTGTCAACTGAGCTACACCCCCTCTGCCCCTCATGAATATCTACAGCCAAGCACCTCTCTACTTCATGGAAGCCCAATGGAATGCCCTGAACATGCTTAACGAGACCCACCGGATTGGACAAATCTCAAGCTACTACCAGATCGGCCGCCTCCTGGAAGACATGGTTGAACACCACCATGATACAGACATTACCCAGATGTCTCAACACCAGAAACTCATTGCCCGCAAACACTGAGAACTCTTTTATGAGTACAGCACCTTTATTCCCCGCCTCCGAGTTACTACCAGTGAAATGGTTGCTACCCTGTCCTACGGCCAAATCGATGACATGATACAAGAACTCAACCACAAGTATCTTGAGTACGTTGAAACCACAGACAGAACCTTCCCGCACCCTGATGACCACATCCTGTAAATGCCTCAAGTTGGATACGCCATGAAGGACATCTACGATATAATCAACTTCGACAAAGATGAAGCAGAAGACAATGATCCTTCTGATGCTGACATGACCTCAAGCCAAGGATCCCTTCCAACTCTGATCACACCGCCAACTCTGCTGATGAACTTACAACAGTTCATAACCACATATGAGACTTATTGGGACAATGACCACTGGCACAAATACCAACCTGTGTTCACCCCTGACTACTTCAACTATAATGAAGAGACCGGAGAACACAACCTGTACCTTCAGACAACCCTCGAGATTGAACCAACCACTCCACCACCCGAGTACGAGCGACATGAACCACAACCACCAGCATACTACAATCCCGCGACTCATAGTGCTGTAACCTACAGAAGGTACGCAGACAGTGAATCCGATGAAAACGAAGATGATGCACCACTTCTTCGCCCCCCAACACCTTATCCAGCATATGAGACAGATGATACGATCCTGTGGGATGGAGATGAAGTTCCAATGTATTACTACCTCAGTGAACAAGGAGAAGTAATCCGCGAACCACTCTTCCTAGATGACTACTTCTTCAGAGATGATGCAATAGATGGTGATGTCATCGAAGACTACCCAGACAGTGCCTAAACCTATAAATAGATTAGCAGTCATAGTATAGTTAGATTAGCCTTGTACGACGTGACTGTGAACTGACTCAGCAGTCAGACGATCTCTTGACATGTCAGATCATACTTGTACTACGTGACTGCATTCTGACTCAGCAAAGTACTTAGTGCTACACCCATATTTAGCATAGTCCAGATAGCCCCTCACTAGTATAAATACCCCCTCCCCCAGACCTCAGAATCTCAGACCTGAACAATCTGAACATAACTCCTGAGCACCTTCTCACAATATCTCTTCACACAACTACTCCTAGTATAACAATATCATGAATAGCGAATAAACCTATTTAATAACCCACAAACCACTCTTAAGTAAATTCGCTCCCCGTTAGGTCCTACTCCTAACCCCGGCACGAAATTTCCTAATTGGGTATTGTCTGCAGCAATACGCCAATTCAACTAAGCTGGCCTTAGTTTCTTGAACTTCCTGAAATACAGAAAATCCTGAACATCCAGAACTAGTCCAAAAAAGGACTTTGGTTGAGACATCAACCCGATCTTGAAATCAATAAGCGTAGAGGACATACTCCATACGAAATTGATCTTGACCATAAGAAAACGGTCTTCCAGAATATCTAGAACTTCCAGAAAACCCTTCCAGAACTACGTAACAGTTACCTTAAAAAGCAACCCTCTTATAATATTCATTATGAACAGTACAACCAACATTTTTTCTTTGAATGTGAATGGGTTACGGGGGGCTACTCGACGTCGAAACATTTTTTCTTGGATGAAGAGATTGGAGGCCGATCTCTTCTTGTTGCAGGATGTTAGGTGTGAGGATAATTCTGATAAGAAGGAGTGGACGAAGGAATGGGGAGGTGCAGTGATTTGGAAGAGCAAGGTTGGAATTTTGGTTCGGAAAGACAGAGGGGAGATACGGGATGTGAGATGCTGGGGGGAGAGATTAGTGTGGGGAGAGTGGATTCGTGCAGGTTGGGAGCCAGTTATAGTTGGCTCCTGCTACTGTCCTGTGGTAAGGGGTGAGCAGGTAGATTGGTTGGCAGGTTTACTGGAGAGTGGGAACTTTGTAGAGGCTGGGATAGATATGCTTGGGGGTGACTTCAATATGGTTCGGAACATACTATTGGATAGAACAGATGGAGGACGAGGTGTTGAGAGTAGGAGTGGAGGACTGGTGATATGGGAGGAGGTCAAGAGACTAAGTACACTGGTAGACACTGGAAGGGAGTGCTGGGGGAATAGGAGGATTTATACACATTAGGCAGGGGGGCTGGGGACAAGAATCAACTGGATTCTGACAGCCAGCTGCTGGGGCCTAGATGTTTGGAAGTCACTGGAGGTAGAATAGTGTCTATGGTCGGATCACTGGGGGCTTTTAGGACAGGGGCACTTTGGGAGAAGTGGGGATGGGCCTGGACATTGGCGCCTCAATTCCTCTTTGTTAGATGACAAGACCTGGTGGGATGGGTGGGCTACGGACATTCAGCGGTGGGTAGAGAATTGGTGGCAGGAAGGTGTCTCAGTTGGAGTTCGGTGGATGAGGATGAAGGAGATGGCCAGGATTTATTGGAGTGAGGCTGGCAAGGAAGCTGGGAAGCAGAGGAGGTGTAGAGTGCATTGGGCTTCTACTAGATTAACTAGGCTCCTGGAAGAGGGGGCGAGGTTAAAAATGCTAGAGGGAGACAATGATTGGAGGTTGAGGAGGGCGAAAATGGAGGTCGGGGAACTACAACAAGTGCTGCGGAAGGAGGAGGAAGCGAGGGTACAGGGTTTGGCAGTATGTCTTCGCTGGCAGGATTTGGAGGAAGGAGAGAGGCCTTCTAAGTTTCTTTCAAGGGCTCTTAAGGCAAGATGGGTACAGCAACGGTGGGAAGCGGTGTTAGACTCCGAGGGTATACTGGTGCATAGTGTACAGGACATTCTTGGATCACTGAAGGAGAGATGGAGTGGATTGTAGAGCGAGGAGGAGGGGGGGGCAGATGTCGTGATAATTGACTGAGCATTGGAGGATTGGCACCCACCACAAGTTGAGGGGCTAGATGACCTGGTGATGCTGGTACAGGAAGATGAGATCCACCAGGTTCTTGCTGCAACAATGTCAGGAATGGTGCCTGGAGAGGATGGTCTGCCCTGGGACTTTTGGAAGCGAATGGTTGGAGTCCCAGGGGTGATGGGAGAGATGACAGCATTGTGCGACTCCATTCTACAGACTGGGAGGTGGGTGGGGGAGCAGGACCTTGGGCTGGTGACGTTACTCTATAAAAACAAAGGAAGGCGGGAGGATTGGAGGAACTGGTGGCCGATAATGTTGCTTGATATGGACAGGAAGTTGGTGACCAAAGTGGTGGTGGCGAGACTACAGAAGGTGACCCAGCAAGTTGTGGGTATAGAGCAGAGGGGATTTGTGGGTGGTCGGCTCATCAGGGATGGTACTACCTGGGTATATGGAGTTATCGAAGGGGCGAGAGCCTGTGGACTGGATGGGCATCTAGTCTTCTTGGACCAGGAGAAGGCCTATGACCGGGTGTGAAGAGTCTGGCTGGCAAAAGTTTTGGATAAGATGGGGGTTCCGACCCCATTCTGGTCAGCAATGGTCAGCCTACTGGAAGGGAGTAGGGCTGTGCTCATGTATAATGGGCATCGAGGGGTAGTGTTCCCCTTGGGCTGGGGGGTGCCCCAGGGGGACCCACTGTCCCCCATTTTGTATGCTCTATCTCTGGAACCCCTTATGGATAGAATTAGGCGGAAGATAGAAGAACTCTCTGTTTTCGGCATAGGATGGAAAGTTGGGGCCTTTGCAGATGACATGGTGGTTGGTTTGGATTCGATTGCTGATGTTGAAGAGCTTAAGAAGACTGTGGAGTGGTATAAGGAGCACTCAGGAGCGAAGTTGAATTGGCATAAGTGTGAAACAATGGTGCTTGGCAATGGTCTGATGGGAGGGGAGGTTATAGGAACAATCATCCCCAAAGGTGAAGTAGTGTGGTATCTGGGCATCTATCTGTCGGTCTATGGGTCAGTTCTGCCCAGGCTCTGGCGGGAGCAGAGGATTGGAATCTGGGAGGAGGCCCTGCAGAGTTGGGGGGGAAGACATTTTTCTCTGGTAGGACAGATCTCGATTTTGAATGTCTACTGGCTGCCAAAGTTGTGGTACCTGGCATATCATCTGGACTTCCCAGCTTGGGTGGTGAAGTGATTGGTGAAGTCGGCAAAGGGATGGATTTGGGCTGGAAGGCGGAGTCAGATTGATTAGGAGACCTTGTCCCTATCAGTAGCGAGAGGTGGTCTGGGGCTGGTTGATTTCCCAAAACAGTTATGCTGCTTACGAGCATGGTGGCTGAAGAGGGCAGTAGAATTGAGAGGGGGCGGCTGGGTCCCTCTGCTACAGAAAGTTTGGGAGAGGCGGACATCACCAAGGGGTGCAACTGGAGATCTCCTCACATTAGTTGGACTTCAGGATACTAAGCAATTGCGATATAGAGGATTTTGGTGGGGGATAGCAGAGGGGGTGCACCGCATTGGGATTCGTTGGCAGGGGAATGAAGGAGAGGAGGATTGGGGCCCGGTGATGTGGAGATGGGATCGTATACTGCTGGGTGGCACCCCTTTAATTGAGTTCGACATTGGTGATAGTGTGGAGTGCCAAAGGGGACCAGGCCAGGATCTGTGGCCTAGTGGTTGGCAAGGAGTTAGAATCGGTGAAGAGTGAGACTGGCATAGTGTTTGGACTTAGAGTGCTGCAGTGAGAGGGTGGATGCCGCCAAAGTACTGGGTGGTCTGGTGGCGCATGCTGCGGAGGAATGTGATGCTCAACTTTCGCTCTGGGTATCTCGTCATCGGAGGGTGCTTTGACTGTGAGGAGTGCCATAATGTAGGGCAGGAGGGGGGTTGGGTACAGATGCCTGAACATTGGCTAGGAGAGTGTGAGGTGTTGGGGGGATTTTTGGTGTGCGATTGGGGAATACCTGGGGGTACGGCGTAGGGGAGATGACGTACGAGGGAGGTGGGAGAACTTGAGGGACAGATTGGTAGGGGGGATAGGGAAGGAGTAGATTACATTGGGCTGGGCTTTGGCTATTTGGGTAGGACTGGCCAGTCACTGGTTATTTGTTTTTGAGGATGGAAGCAGACAGAGCTTGGGGGACCGGTTGGTGCGGTGGCACAGGCTGATGGAAGACACCTTAACAGGCTGGTGGCTTGGGTGGGGGTTACAGGGTGGTCGGAGGTGCTGCCTAGTGGAGAAAATTTGTGGCCAGAGTGGGGGGAGTGTTGGCATAGTGGGTGATAGGGTGATCTTTATTAGTAAGGAGGTAGGGAGGAGCCCCCCTATGGGGATTTGGTAGTGGGTGGAGATTTGTATACTTATTCATAGACTGGTAATAAAGGCGGAGTCCAAGTGACTATAAAAAA
>RBNI01004082.1:0-14679 GCA_003990745.1 Jimgerdemannia flammicorona | reverse complement strand
ATCTGGACTATGCTAAATATGGGGGTAGCACTAAGTGCTTTGCTGAGTCGGAATGCAGTCACGTAGTACAAGTGTGATCTGACATGTCAAGAGATCGTCTGACTGCTGAGTCAGTTCACAGTCACGTCGTACAAGGCTAATCTAACTATACTATGACTGCTAATCTATTTATAGGTTTAGGCGCTGTCTGGGTAGTCTTCGATGACATCACCATCGATGACATCATCTCTGATGAAGTAGTCGTCTAGGAAGAGTGGTTCGCGGATTACTTCTCCTTGTTGGCTGAGATAGTAATACATTGGGACTTCATCTCTGTCCCACAGAATAGCATCATCTGTCTTGTATGCTGGATAAGGTGTTGGGGGGCGAAGAAGTGGTGCATCGTCTTTGTTTTCATCAGATTCGCTGTCTGCGTACCTTCTGTAGGTTACAGCACTATGAGTCGCGGAGTTGTAGTATACTGGCGGTTGTGGTTCATGTCGCTCATACTCGGGTGGTGGAGTGGTTGGTTCAATCTCGAGGGTTGTCTGAAGGTACAGGTTGTGTTCTCTGGTCTCTTCATTGTAGTTGAAGTAGTCAGGGGTGAATGCAGGTTGGTATTCATGCCAGTGGTCATTGTCCCAATAAGTCTCGTATGTGGTTATAAACTGTTCTAAGTTCATCGGCAGAGTTGGTGGTGTGATCAGAGTTGGAAGAGATCCTTGGCTTGAGGTCATGTCGGCATCAGAAGGATCATTGTCTTCTGCTTCATCTTTGTCGAAGTTGATTATATCGTAGATGTCCTTCATAGTGTATCCAACTTGGGGCATTTGCAGGATGTGATCATCAGGGTGTGGGAAGGTTCTGTCTGTTGTTTCAACGTACTCAAGATACTTGTGGTTGAGTTCTTGTATCATGTCGTCAATTTGGCCATAGGACAGGGTAGCAACCATTTCGCTGGTGGTGACTCGGAGGCGGGGAATAAAGGTGCTGTACTCGTAGAAGAGTTCTCGGTGTTTGCGGGCGATGAGTTTCTGGTGTTGAGATATCTGGGTAATGTCTGTATCATGGTGGTGTTCAACCATGTCTTCCAGGAGGCAGCCGATCTGGTAGTAGCTTGAGATTTGTCTGATTCGGTGGGCCTCGTTAAGCATATTCAGGGCATTCCATCGGGCTTCCATGAAATAGAGAGGTGCTTGGCTGTAGATATTCATGAGGGGCAGAGGGGGTGTGGCTCAGTTGACAATGTCATTCCAAATGTCAGCGCGGATGCGGTTGTAGATCTCGGTGGTCATGTTTGTGTGTTTGGAAGTTGTAGATGTTATTTGTTTTGGTTTTCTATTTCGACGCATCTCGGGGCTGGGTATATATGCATTTGTTCTGGATTGGTAAGATCCCGTTTGTGTGAATCTTGTGTTCCGTGACTTGGTATTGACTCAGCTTTGTGCGCTGTGACTTCTATTTGACTCAGCTTCGTGATCTTGCAGGTGATTTCCAGATTTGTTTGGAGATCGTGTGTGATTTCTGTGGCTTGGAGGTCGTGCGCTTACATAGGAAGACCTGGGTGTTGGTGTAACAGGCTTAATAGTAGCCCCATTACTCAAGAAATCAATCTCAGAGCTTGTAGTCACACTGTACTTCTGGGGCTTGGCAGTGATGGCAAAGATAGTTCTGAGACTAATATTAAAGCAGATGATAGGAGCTGCCTTGATAAATTTCTAGAAGGGGCTTGAGGGAGTAGAGGTGGGCTTTGAAGAGACTGCCCCCCTCAAGGAGATATTGAAGACTGGGTTGACTGTAGGTGAAGTAGTGGTTCCAATAATACAATGTCTGAGATAGGACTCCAGAGTGGTGCAGTTGCTGGTCAAGGAAGTGCCCACAGTAATGATAGTCAAGATAAGGAGAAGAGTGGAGGAGACCATAGCTGAGTATAGTGAAGTAGTTGTTATTGGTTTCTAGGTCTGGGAGGACTTCTTTCAGGACAGAAGATATGGATGTCAGGCTCTGGCTGGCTGGAAAGGAGGCTATAGGGAAATTGAGAGACTGGTCCTTAGTGCTGATGTGGGGGGCATTTATCTGCAAGATAGTGAGAGTAAAGAGGAGTGTTGAGGAAGAGGAGGATTTGGTGAAGGTACTGGAGGAGCTCAGTGAGGGGGTGGAGCAGTGGGCCAAGGTGTGGAAGGCTTATGTAGACTCAACTCACTTAGAGGATGGGAAGTGTATTTGGATAGAGAAGAGGCAGTAGGAGAGGGCTCAGAGATGTAAGAGACAGAGAGAGCTGCTGGCTAGTTGAAGGAGAAGGAGAAGATATCATCCAGTTTGGATAAAACTGCAGAGGGTACTCAGGAGAGTATCTGGGCAGGTGAGGAGGAGGAGGGGAGTACTAAGGCTGGGAGTTGGAGCCAGGAGGTGTGAGATTAGGCTCTCTAAGATGATGGTATGCTGGAGGTGTGGGAGGAGAGTGAGAATTTAGGAAGGGAGGCTCAGGATGTCTGGTCAATAGCTGGTGAGAATGTGGAGATGTTGGGGACTTACTACATTTAATTTGGAGTATCTGAGGTAGCAAGTGGGGGATAGGTGGTTGAGGGTGGGGAAGAAGAGCTGGTGGATGTCTCTGAGGAGGAGTGGGATGAGTCTGTGAGTACTGGAGCAGATACTGTGAGAGGGGGGAAGTTTTACTATAAGGAGTGCTATAATGTAGGGCAGGAGGGGAGATTTGTGCAGATGCCTAAACATTGGCTGTGAGAGTGTGAGGTGCTTAGGGACTTCTAGTTAGTGATTGGGCATCAATTGAGTGTAGTGCATAGGGGAGGTAATGTGAGGGGCTGATGGGAGGATTTGCAGGATAAATTGGTGGGGGGGGTTGGATCAGAGTGGCTTACTTTAAGTTGGGTTATAGCTATATGGGTGGGGTTGGCAGATCACTGGTTGTTTGTTTTTGAGGATAGGAGGAGACTAAGATTGAGGGCATTGTTACTGAGATGGAAAGGGCTGATAGCAGACATCTTGACAGGCTGGTGGCTTGGCTGAGGCCTACAGAGTGGTCAGTAGTGTAGTTTGGTCACGAAAATCTATAGATAGAGTGGGGGGAGAGTTGGGATAGTGGGAGAAAGAGTATCTTTCAAGCATGAAGAGATAGGGGGGGGCCCCTCTAGGGAGATTGGATAGTGGGAGGAGGTACTGTAACTATATCTATAGACTGGTAATAAATGGCAGTCCAAGTAACTATAAAAAAAAAAAAAGAGCAGATACTGTAATACTTGGGACTGGCCAATCAGTGACACCTGGGAGTAAGGAGATTGGAGACTTGCAGTGGCTGTACTGGGCAATGAACAACTTAGTGACTGAGAAGTAGGGGGATATAGACTTGTAAGTTATTAGTGAGGAGCACTGAATGAGAATTCTGCAGAGAGATGGTATTGTGGAGACCCTGGTGAAAGAGGTGCTGGTGGTATATTTGAATGAGGAGAGTTATAAGGTAGATGTTGCAAGGGAGGTAGAGATGCTAGTGGCTTCTAGAGAGTATATAGTCTTCTGGTAGGAACAGAGGCATAGATTGGAAATTTGGCAAGGAGCTTGTTTGGAGTACTAGAAGTAGATAGAGTTGAAGGATGATGTAGTTATGGATGAGCTTTTGGGTGGACTGGAAGCTAAGCTGGTTGAAAGAGCAGAGGCTGCTGCTGAGCATAGTTTGAACTTGACTAGGGATGAAGTAAATATAGAGTTGTAAAGAGAATGTATCTATTTCAATATTATTCCTTATGAATAGTATAACTAACATTTTTTTATTAAATGTAAATAACCTGCAGGGTTCTGGGAGGTAACATAACATTTTTACTTGGTTAAGGAGATTAGAGGCCGATCTCTTTCTTCTACAGGATGTGCAATGTAAGGAGGATCTTAATCAACAGGAGTGGATGAGAGAATGGGGTGGAGTGGTAGTCTGGAATGGCAAGATGGGACTACTGGTGCAGAAAGGGCAGAGAGAAATATGTGAAAGCAGGAACTGGGGAGATCATATGATTTGGGGAGAGTTGTATTGACCTGGATGGAAGTTGATTATTGTTAGATCTTACTACTGCTCTGTAGTCAGGTATGAGTATATAGAGTGGATTGATAGACTTTTGGATAGTGGAGTACTTGTAGAGGTGCTTAGAAGAGACTTCAACATAGTTTGCTTGGCACAGTTAGACAGGACAGATGGGGGGAGAAATGCAGGGAGCAGGAGTAACAGTCTAGTGGATTGGGAGGATGTGGAGTGACTTAGGTCCTTGGTGGATGCTGGACAGACAATGTGGGGAGATAGGATGGTCTATACCCACTGGGTGAGTAACCTGGAGACTAGAATTGACTGAGTGCTGACAGCTGATTGCTGGGGTCTGGATGTCTGGGAATCCCTAGAGGTTTAAGAGTATCTGTTGTCAGACTATTGGGGCTTGTTAAGGCATGGGCAGTTTGGGAGAAGTGGGGATAGACCTGGACATTGGTATCTCAAATACTCTTTATTGGCTGAGAAGGAGTTAGAGGATAATTGAGCTAAGGACATTTGGCAGAAAGTGGAGGGTTGGGTCTATGAAGGTATCCTAGTTGATATTCAATGGACAGGTTGAAGGAGACTGCTAGAGTTCACTGGAGTGAGGCTGGCAGGGTGATGGGAAGATAAGGGTAGCCTAGGCTTCTGCTAGATTGGTCTGGCTATAGGAAATTGAGCAGGTTTCTTGGCCCTAGAAGAGGTGGAGGACTGGAGGTTGAGGTAAGCCAAGCTAGAGATTACTGAGTTACAATAGATATTGAGGGAGGAGAAAGAGCCATAGGTGCAAAGTTTGACCACATAGCTATGCTGGTAGGGGCTGAAGGAGAGGAAGAGGCCCTCTAAGTATCTTTCAAGATAAGGAGAGTGAGGCAGAGGTGGGAGGGGATACTGGATTCTGATAGTCTGCTGATGCATGGTTTACAAGATATTCTAGGCTCACTGAAGTAGAGGTGGAGTAGTTTGTGGAGTGAGGAGGAGAGTGGGGCCAATACTGCTACTATTGAACATACTTTGGAATATTAGCACTCACTGTAAGTAGATGGGCTTGATAGCTTGGTGATGCCAGTACCAGAGGAGGATATTTGTCAGATTCTTGTCATAACTATACTAGGCACAGCACCAGGAGAGGATGGTCTGCCCTGGGACTTCTAGAAGAAAATAGTGGGAGTCTCTGGGGTGCTAGGAGAGATGATGGTACTTTGTAGCTTGATATTATAGTTAGAAAAGTAGATGGGAGAGCTGGATCTGGGGCTGGTGACACTATTATATAAGGATAAGAGCAGGAGGGAGGACTGGAAGAACTGGTGACCTATTATGCTTCTGGACATAGCCAGAAAGTTGATTACCAAGATAGTGGTGGCAAGGCTGCAGAAGGTGGCCCAGTAAGTCTTGGGTGAGGAGCAATAAGATTTTGTGAGAGGCTGGCTCATTAGGGATGACATGGCTTAGATTTATAATATCATTAAAGGGGCTCAAGTATATGGGCTGAATGGGAGATTGATCTTTCTAGATCAGGAGAAGGTATATGACCATGTCAGGTGGGTCTGGTTGTAAAAGTACTAGATAGAATTAGTGTCTCTCAGCAGTTCCAAGTAGCAATGATCAGCCTACTGAAAGGGAGTAGAGCAGCACTCATGTATAATATTCATCAGAGGGTAGCATTTCCTCTGGATAGAGATATTTTCCAGGGAGACCCACTGTCTTCTATTTAGAATACTCTATCCCTGGAGCTATTAATGGATAGGATTCAGCAAAAGGTAGTGGGTCTCTCAGTATTTGGAATTGTGTAAAAAGTTGGGGCCTTTGTAGATGATATGGTGGTTGGTCTGGAATTAATTGTAGATGTTGAGGAACTCCAGTAAACAGTGGAGTGGTATGAGGTACACCCTGGGGCTAAACCAACTGATATAACTATGAAAAGAGTATATTGGGCAATGGCCTGATAGAAGGAAATGTCATTGGAACAATTATCCCTGCTGGAGATGCTGTGAGTACTTGGGCATCTAGCTTTCAGTCTATGGGTCAGTCCTACCAAGACCTTGGTGGGAATAGTGAGTAGCTATTTGGGGAGAGGCCCTGCAGAGCTGGAGAGGCCACCACATCTCTTTGGCAGGTTGTGTTTCAGTTTTGAATGTCTACTGGCTGCCAAAGCTTAGTATTTAGCATATCATCTAGACTTTCTGACCTGGGTAGTGAAGAGGCTATTGAAGCTAGCTAAAGGTTGGATCTGGGCTGAGAGACAGAGTCAGATTAGCTGGGAAATCTTGTCATTGCTGGTGGCTAGAATAGGCCTTGGACTGGTTGACTGCCCAAAGAGGCTGCATTGTCTGGAAACTTGGTGGCTAAAGAGAGCTGTAGAACTGAGGAGTGGTAGCTGGGTTCCTCTGATGAAAAAGATCTGAGAGATAATATTCTTGCTGAGAGGCTCTACAGGAGATCTACTGTCCTTGGTTGGGCTTCAGAACAGTGAGTGCATGAGGTATAGGGGCTTCTGGTAGAGAGTAGTTGATGGGGTACACTTCATTGGTCTTTGCTGGCAGGGGGCTGAAGGTGAGATGCCTTGGGGCCCAGTGATGTAGAGATGGGATCAAGTGTTGTTGGGAGATACTCTCCTAATTGACTTTGATATTGGTGATGAGGTCAAGTACCAGAGTGGCTTAGGACAGGATGTATAGTCTAGTGGCTGGCAGATGGCTGGTATTGGAGAGGGGTGGGACTGGAATAGGGTTTGGGCCTAGAGTGTGGAGAAATGGTGATGGCTGCTACCTAAGTTCTGAGTGAGTTAGTAGTGCATGATAAGGAGGAATATCATACTCAACTTTCATTTGGGCCACCTTATGGAGAGGGGAAACTTTGTTTGTGAGGAGTGTTATAATGTAAGATAGGAAGGTGGGTTTGTACAGATGTCAGAACATTAGCTAGGAGAGTGTGAGGTACTTGAAGACTTTTAGCTAGTAGTTGGAAATAGATTGAGTGTTGTAAGGAGAGGGGATAATGAGAGGGGTCAATGGGAGGATCTAAGAGATAGATTGGTGGGGGGGGGTTAGAAATGAGTGGCTTATGATTGGTTGAGATTTAGCTGTATGGGTGTGGCTGGCTGGACACTGGCTGTTTGTTTTTGAGGAAGGAAGGTATTTGGGTTTGGAAGAGTAGCTGATGGGGTGGGGGGGATGTCTTGACAGGTTGATAGCTGGGATGGGGTCTGCAGAGAGGTCTTTGATATCATTTGGTAGAGAAAATTTGTGGGCAGAGTGGGGGGAGGGTTGTAGTAGTGAGTAGTAAGGTGGTATTCAAGTATGAAGATATAGGGGGGGCCCCCTAGGGGGATTGAGTAGTGGGAAGAGGTACTGTACTTATTTTTAATAGACTGTTAATAAATGGTGAAGTCTAAGAGACTATAAAAAAAAAAATGAGCACCCCACTCCAAGAGAGTACTCTCTACTCTGCCAACTACTGCTCCCACTATCTATAAGATAATCAGGAGCCATATACATACTAAGAAGTAAATCCCCAGATAGTGAACAGCCTCTCCTATAGTGACAATTATTCCAATCACATCTCTACCTACTATTTCTTCTTCTAATACCAAGGTCTCACACTTATATCAGTTGAGCTTAGCATCTGAGTACCCCTCATACTACTCTACTGTACCCTTCAGTACCCCCATATCCTCTGCTGACCCTAATCTGATCAATATCATCTATGAATACCCCCACCTTCCAATTAATCTCCAGAATGTCTAACCCCCCAACTATTTACTAAATCCTGTCCAAAGAAGGCTCCAGAGATAGTATGTACAGGATTGGAGACAGTAGATCCCCTTGCAGCACTCCTCTGCCCAGAGGGAATAAGATCCCCCTGTATCTATTCACTATAATTGCTGCCCAACTCCCTTCCAGTAGCCTAACCAGAGCCTGCTAAACCCCAGGAGGGACCCCTATTCACTATAGTACCCCTTTCAACCACACTTACTATACTCTATCAGTGGCCTTCTCCTGGTCCAAAAAACCCAGCCAGCTATCCACCTCAGTAGTGTAAGCTTCTTCAATGACAACATGTACCCAGGCTGTTCTATCTCTGATCAGATGTCCTCCTACAAATCCTCTTTGCTCAGCCCCCAGTATCTGCCAAGTCACTCTCTGCAGCCTAGCCACTAGTATCTTTGTGACCAGCTTATAATCTATATCCAGAAGTATAATTAGCCTCCAGTTCTTCCAGTTCTCTCTCTCTTCTCTTATTCTTAAACAGCAGTACTACAAGCCCCAAGCACTGCTGCCCAATCCACATCTCAAAGCTGATGACTTCATCACACATTGCCACCATCTCTTCCAGAATCAGCTTGACTCCTGCTATCTTCTTTCAAAAATCCAATAGTAAGCCATCCTCCCCTAGTGCTATTCTGGAGCTTGTCATCACTAGTATCTACTGAATCTCCTCTCCTTGAACAAAAGCATCAAGGTCACCTAATCCTGCTGCCAGATCAGGATGTCAGTATTCCTATATCTCACTGCACCCTATAAATTATTGATATTTAAAGATAGAATTCTAGTTATACTGTTCATATTGAATGATTATTATAGAGGAAGTTGCCCACTCTATAATTCCATGCTCACTGCATCACCAGTGATGTCCAGGTTCCTCTCCATCTCAAGCTCCTCAGTCTCCCTTGCTTGGCATCCAGAGCTACCAAGATCTCCTAATAGTCCTCACCATCTACAGCTTTCATATTAGACCAGTACTCCTCACACACCATCTGCCATTTGTCAACCTCTTTCTAGAATTACACAGATATATTGTATAGTCATTCACAATTCCCAGAAGTGCTACCTTCCTATTGCCATTTATCTCATACTTCTCTGCCTCCATTAGCCCTGCTATCAGCTCATTTAAAAGCTTTCTCACCACCTCTTCACCTTGCAGGATCTCTCTCTAGTATTACTCACTAATCACATAGAAATCAATCTTGCCCAACTTATCAGTTGCAACATTTGTCAGTGCCTTTCATAGCTATCTCTCCTTGCCAATGGCCTCATTGACATCAAGAGCCAACTCCTACCCCCCAACCTCTAGGCCACTCTCAGCATTCATCCTTACTGACTTATCTTAGACTTCCTCTAGCATATCTTACAACTTATTGAGTCTCTCCCTACCTGAGGGCACATCATACTAGATTTGCACCTCCTCTACCATCACCTCATCCTCAGTCACTGCACTCTGCCTGGAGCCTCCACTCTCCACCAGAACTGCTATAGACACCACCTCCTTCTCTCCAGCCCAAGCACTGGCCTGCAATTCAGCTACATCAGCAGTATTCTCCCCTGCTGCCTTCTCACCCAGCTTCACCAATAACTCTTTCTGAAGCTGCCTCCCCTGTACCCTCTCTCAGGCTGCCCAATTCAGATGCACTCTCTTGCTCTTTACAATTTCTACCACCATCTTAGCTTTAAACTCCTTCCAAGCCAGCTGTCTCCTTTCCACCACCCCAGCTAGGTCTTCCAATACCTCCAGCAAGTCCTCCTTCTCCTCTGGCATCCTCTTTACCCTCGAGACCTTGCACTCTGCTGGCCCCCACTTAAGCACCACCAGCCAATCCCTTCCTTTCCCAGTATTCTCCTTACCTGCCAGTCTTACTCAAATATCCACACCTCTAGTCCTGAACTCAGTACCCTCTCAGACCCAGAACCCAACTTCCACCACATTACTATATTTCTTGATAACATCAACAATCAACCCCCTGGCCACCTCCTTCTTCACTGTAGGTACATTTTATACCCGCTTGCCAGATAAGCCCGAAGAATTCAAAGAAGTCCGCCATTCTCAGAAGAGCCGAATCTTGCCACAAGCCAGTCTATCTGATGCAACTTCGCAGTGGAGTCAGTCTACGACGTAACCCCGCCCAAATGAAGCCAGTCTTCGATGCCCGAGTCATCCGAGTTATCCGAATTCCCGCGCCATCCGAGTTACCCGAGTTATCCGAGTTATCAAGTTATCTGATATTCCCAGAGACCCGCCGATTCAGGAGAATCCACACCAAAACCAAGTTACCCGCCAAATCGAGTTATCCGCCAAATTGCATAAGAAAGTCCGCCAAGATCGTCACGCAGAAATCGCATACTTTTGGAAACAAGATCGTCACGTAGAAATCGCATAAGGAAACCGTCGCGCTACACAGAGATCGTCACACCAGAAACCACATACTTTTGGAGATCGTCACCCAAGAAGGAAGCCGCTAAATTGCCAGATCGTCACGCATAAGGAATCCCGCTCGTGCTACACACAAATCGCCGCTCACACCCAAGAACCCGTCCCAATAAGGAAATCCACCGTTGTATCCAGATTGACTATTATACCACTAAACACCAACAAGAAATCTTAGAACATTTTTGTTGCTTTTGACTAAGTAACTGGGGGCTCAAGCCAAACTACATCAACCCCAACCTTGTAATTTGCCTCCATTTGAGCCGGGCACATTACAATATATATATATATATATAATCTGTATTATTCTATAAATTGTTAAATTGTTTAGATTTAATTAAACTAATGATAATAATTTATAAGTTATAATAAGAAATAAAAGTTGGATAATGTTGCAGAGAAACAAATTTCTTTTCAATAAATCATTTAAACTGAGAAATATGAAAAATAAATATGATGGATATCAATATAAATTAATTCAATTTTGATAACAATGTCTATATATTGAATTACCCTCATAGATATATCAGTTGCATTTCTGTTGTACATTTATTGAGGAGCCCTTTTTCCAGAGTCTTTCGACTCCCTGTGAGTGAAATTTGGCTGCGTTTCAGTGGGTTTCATAGAATATGGTGACGGATTCGACGGTAGAGTCTGACGTCATTCAGGTGTTTCAGTTTCTGGCGATGGGTTCGATGGTAGGTTCGGTGTTATTCATGCGTTTCAGAAAACGGCGATGTCACTAATGCGTTTCAGTGTACGCCATAGAATGCGCCAAAATCGGATAACTCATATTTTCATTTAAAATAAAATGATTTTTCTTTGTTAAACCGTATCATTACTGCAACATGTCCAACACAACATCTGCTGCATCCATGCCAACCTCCATGGCAAACAAGTCATATGACAACGATAATGGCGGCGGCGACGGCAGCAACGTTCTTCTGAAGACCATCCGAATCAGCCTTGTGGATGGCTCCCCCCGCGATACTTTGAAGAATATTTTCAGTCTGTCGACGGCAAGTTTGGAGTTGTTGGCCGCGACGACCACCGCCGCATACTTTGCACAACACCGGGGGGAGCTTCCTACGCCATACGAATTTGGTGTTTGGGGCCTTGCTAGGAGGTGGCTTGAGGAGGGGATGAATGTAGCAAGCCCCAAACACGTGAAGAGGTACATTCGTATGGCGGTCAACTGGTTACTAAACGCCATGGAACCAGTTGTCCAAGGCAACGACCCGGAGCAACTTTTCCTCCTTCCTACGAAGATATCGATTGCATACAAGGAGGATAGGATTGCTCTGGGCGTTACAACCATTCGGAATGGCAGTGCTGCTGTCCGTCGCACGGCGCTGGCGCACAAGAACAGGAGGTGGAGGCGTGGGGCATTGAGGGATGTTGTGGAATTCGGGGAGGCAGTGGAGAAGGCGAGGGAATATCACGAAGTCGAACAATGCGGGGAGAGATCAGTTTTGTTGGCGATTTTGGGGGAGGGGTTGGCGGCTGGGCGCACGGTTGAGGAGGTGAGGGGTGATTGGGAGACGGGAGGATGGGCGATGGCGACGTTTTCGGTGAAGAGCGGGAGTACGGATTTCACGGCACCTTGCGGGTTTGAGGGATTTGTAAATACGGGCGTTAACTTTTTGAAGTGGGAGGATTTGTAGGTGTTTTGCTTTTCTACTTGTAAATTAGGGTAATTTTTGTTGTATTTTTTTTCTTGGTAGTTGTATTGTTTTCCTTCATGTAAATCTGTATTGCTCTTTCATTGCGTAAACAATATATATATGGTTGAGGTTTTAGTTTGACTATTGTTCGCATCACGACAACTTGGCACATTAAAATTATTTTGGCTCAGTGTAAGAACAACTGGCGTTTACTTCTATGGATTATATTTTAGTCTGCCATTTCCGCTTATCTGCAATCTCGCCCACCACCTAATCAAAAATATCAAATGCTTGACTTTCGGCGGCATCTGACAAATTCGGTCCCGGTAGAATTGAGTTCTATCTGGAGCTCTGCGAGACATGCCTCTTTCATCCCTCTTCATCAGGACTTTGAGATTTTTGTCCTGTTTTGAGATAGAGTAGATATATTCACGAAATATGTGGTGTAGAATTTGCGGAAATTGGATGGCGGAATGCTTCACCCTCGCGGCTTGTGTATATATTGTGACAAACCACGAAACGTAGCAATCTCAAAACCTAACCAGGTGATGTGAACATTAGCATAGCATAGTAACCAGCAACCATTGCTGCGGAAAAATGTATAAATAACCAGATAGCCAAAGAAGGGAATAATATGAACAGTGGCTGTCCCCTGGACAGTGGCTGTCTGCCAGACAGTGACCGTCTGCCCAAACACACCATAGATAGCAAATCTATAGTTAGCCAGGTAGCAACCAGATAGCAACCACAATGTATAAATTACCCCAGAGACAAGAGTGAATAAACCTCAGTCCGAAATTCAAAGCAAAAGACAAGTCTGCCTACCACACTTCGAGAGGAACTCTACAGCCACTGCTAGGAGATTGTGAGCTTATTTCCCCACTCTGGTCCACTTTCCGATACAAAGCTGATTTGCCGCCAAGTTCAAGGAAGAACTTTGCCGCCTTTTGAGTAATCCACCGCTTAAGGAATATGCCACTGTTTTCAAGAACTTCGGTGATTCAGGAAGAATCTGTGTCATCCATTGTTTTCAAGTTATTCGCCACATTCTCAGAGAACCTGCCTTTCTTGCCACAAGCCAGTCTTTCTGACCCAACTTTGCAGTGGAGCCAGTCTATGATGTAACTCCGCGCAAATGAAGCCAGTCTTTGACATAACTTGCCAAGAATCCGAGTAGTATTCCCAGTTGAAGCCGATTTAGGAAGAATCCGCACCATCCGAGTTATTTCCCAGAAGCCCGCCGATTCAGGAGAATCCACATCATCTGCCATTTTCTAGTCATCGATATTCCCAGAAGAGCCTGATTCACGCTGTCCGAGTTATTCGTTATTCCCAGTAAGCCAAGAGGAACCCACCACCAGTACAATTCCCAGTAAGGAGAATTCGTGCCATCCTCTATTCCCAGTGAGCCAAATCGAGTTACCCACCAAATTATCAGAACATCCCACATAAGGAACCCACCGCGCTACATGGAGATCGCCCGCCACCCAAGAAGGAGAACCACTAAATTGCTAGACCATTACACTCAGGAGATCGTCATGCTACACAAGAGATAGTCATGCCAGAAATCACATACTTTTGGAAATTGCCTCGCTACACAAAATTGTGGCATTCCCAGTTGACCCAGGAAGGAAATTCATTCACACAAATCGCCGCTACATCCAAGAACCTGTCCCAAAAAGGAAACCACTCACACAATATCCAGATCTTGACTATTATACCACTAAACACCAAGAACATTTTGTTGCTTTTAACAAAATAACTGGGGGCTCAAGCCCAACTACATCAACCCCAACCTTGTAATTTGCCTCCATTGAGCCAGGCATGTTACAATATGAACACGCTACTACCACCTGCCATCAGTACAATACTGTGCATGTTCAATACGTGAATATTATAACAAGACCGAAATCAATTCACACATCCCAAACCAGCGATGGCCATCTAAATAATGAACAATGATGTATGACACTGGGAGGTAGATATGGTAGGTACTCTGGTTTATTTTCTCACCTAAGAAAGTCATGGGATTTGTAGTATAAATAATATTAATAATAAACGTAACCATTGGGGATAACCAAGAACAGAAATCAGGTGAGCAAACAGAATGTCCATACACAGAGAAGTCGATTAAAAAGAAGTTGATTACAGATGCAGAATACATAATTATAGATTGTTTGAGTAATTGTTGCTCAGCTAGCAGGTGAAAGGAGATGGGGTTAAGGAAGAGCACTAAAGTCACTCGTTGTCTGCATCTTCCGACCAACGTGCGGACGCACAAAAAAGGAAAGACAGGATTTTTCTAATTACTCCCTTCGAATATATCACAAACATTTGTGCCAAACTACACAATTTCTACAAATCTTAGCAATACTCAACTTTCCTCTCCTAATCATTTCCCCTTCCCTCTCACCGCCGCACCAACTGCTTGCCAACATTCCCATGCTACAACTGGAACAGTAGCCATATCTTGTGTATGGTTTACCAAAATGATGAATTTAAAAGATCTTATGGACAATGTAGTCGGGTATGCATCAGCGATATTAGCAAATGCAATGTTAAGGCTTTCGAGTGCAATAATGGAAGAGATATGCTTTTTTGCAGTCCACTTAGTGGAAGAGATGGGTTTTGTGGCTGTGAGGTTCGGGTGAGCATGGCGTTGGATGTGGGTTGAGATGAGGGCAGCGGTTGAGCATGGGTTTGGGGTTGAGGTGGAGGTGAAGGACAGGCAGTGTGGTTGTAGTTGTAGGTATAACTGTAGGTGTTCATAACTGCGCTGGCTTGGGTGATAGTAGGGGTATGTCT
>RBNI01004081.1:0-14680 GCA_003990745.1 Jimgerdemannia flammicorona | reverse complement strand
GTTTCCATCCGAAATAAAGCAGTTTTAGTTCAGTCCTTGATATAAGAATCAAGTCCCCCCCACACACACACATTCCCCTGAGTCTTAGTAATGACATCTAAGTGACTCTAGTGTTTCTGACTAAACTCCAGAAGCCTAGCTAACTTCTGCCAGAACTGAGACCGGTATATAAATCCACAAAGACTTAAGTAAACCCATTGAACCTGAATTCCAAGGTGAATTCAGTCTATATATAGCAAAGAATAAGACCCTCGAAATAGGGCACAAGAGAAAGACCTTTGAAAGATAAGGCACACAAGAAAGACCTTTGAAAGTTAAGGCACTGCTGCTATAACTACTTACAGTGAGCACTTCCTCAACTGAAGGCTTCTTGGTACACATTATGTACTAAGTCCCTAAGTAATAGTCCACTTCCCTAATTGTCCAAAGGATAAGAGAGGGATAGAAGTGAGAGTTATTACAGCAAAGCTAAATTGGAGCAAGTATAAGACAATGGAACTTGGTATCAGTCTGGAGTGTGGTGGATATACTTAGAGACTGTTCTGAGAAAGATTAGATTTAGAGCAGCAGAAGCAGGGAGATTGATGAGCTTGATATGGAGATACAGAGTGGTAGTTATGATGAAAGGATAGAGTGGCCCAGAGTTTGCTTTGAGATGCAGTGTGCCACAGGGAGATCCTCTCTCCCCCCTCCTTTACATACTCTCTCTGGAGCCATTGCTGGCATGGCTCAAGGGGTGGCTTTCTGGACTGCGAATGAGTGGTGTAGTATGGAAACTGGGTGCATTCACAGCTAATATGGTGGTTGGATTGGATAGCATGGAGGATGTGGACCTCTTGCAGGAAAGGGTTGGACAGTATGAGAGACTGATAGGGGCAAAACTGAACTGGAGCAAGTGTGAGACAATGGAACTTAGTGCCAGTCTGGGGGAATATAGACAATTTGGACAATTGGTGGCTACTGGAAGTACTGTTCAAAATCTTGGTATTTGGTTTTCAGTATATGGGACAGTCCTGCCAAAAGAGTGGTGGAGTAGCATAATTCAGAAGTTGGAAGGTACTTTAACTGATTGGTCTGGGAGGAGTTTCTCCTTAATAGACAGGATGTGGTCTTGAATGTATATTGACTGCCTAAATTGTGGTATCTAGGGTATCACTTGGACTTTCCAGGATGGGTAGTGTAGTGGCTGAAGAAGATTGTAGAGGGCTGGTTATGGCATAGGAAATGGCCACAGATTGGGTGAGATACACTGGTGATGTAGACAACTGATGGTGGCCTGGGGTTGGTGGACTTCAGGCAACGGCTGAGGGTACTTAGGGGTTGGTGGGGGTGTCAATTGGCAGAGATAGGAGAAGGGGGTTGGGGCAGGCTGGTAATAGACAATTGGGAGATTTGGTTCTGCCCTCATGATGAGGTTTGGAAGGATATACGGGGTTTGCTTTAGGTTGGAAATGTCAGTCAACTGTGGTATAAGGGATTCTGGTGGAGCATAGTGGAGGCCTGGCTGGCCATGGGGTTGGCAGGGCTGGAGATAGAGGATGGTGAGGATCTGGAACAGAGATGGTGGTAATTGGGGGACCTCCATATTGGTGGTCATAGTCTGAAGGAGTACTCACTAGTTGAGGCAATAGAGTGGATCAGATCTGGCCCTCTGGAGAGATAGCTGGTAGGTTAGCAGAAGGCTGGATTGGGTGAAGGCTGGGAGTGGGGCTGAATTTGGAGTTGGGGAGATACCTTGCCCAAGGTGGTATCTCCCAAGTACTGGGTTGTTTGGTAGTACTTCCTGAGGAGGAATGTGATGCTGGGGTATCAGACAGGATGGATGGAAATAGATGGCTATTGGGACTGTGAGTGGTATAGTAAGGTAGATGGTGGAGTAGTTCAATTGTCAGAACATGTTCTGGCAGCCTGCCCTGGTGTAGAAGAGTTCTGGCAATGCCTGGAAGATTACTGGCACTCAGCTGGCAGAAGGACTGGAGATCCTGTCAGTCTGATGGTCAAGTGCTGGCTGGTGGGGGAAATAGGAGATATCTGGGAGAGACTAGGTTGAGTCCTGGGGGTATGGGTCCTGATGGTGGTACACTGGAGATGGGTGTTTGAGTGAGACCCATGGTTAGGGATTGGTGAGCTAGTGGAGTAGTAAAAGGGACTTCTTCAAGAGGTGGTACAAGGGTGGTGGTATCAGGGGAGGCAGCTTCAGCCAGGAGCCTTGTAGAAAGTACAGGACATTATTCAGCAAAGCCAAGGGCACCTGGTGTTGGAGGAGTATAGAATTAGATGGAAGGAAGGAGTTGGGTGACTGATCCTACCTAAATATGATATATTACTGTAGCAAGTGTGGTTAATTTCATGGTAATAGTGTTTAGATAGTCTGAATAAAGAAGTCCAAGTGACTATAAAAAAAAAAAAAAAAATCAAAATAAAAAAAAAAAAAAAAAAAAAAAAACCACAGCAAAGAACAAGAGCCTTGAAAGATATGGCAAACCAGAGAAAGATCTTTGAAACAGAAGGCACTGCCACTACAACTACTTATAAGCAAGCACTTCCTCAAACTGAAGGCTTCTTGGTACACATTGTATACTAAGTCCCTAAGTAATAGTCCCACTTTCCTAATTATCCAAAGGATAAGAGAGGGGTAGAAGTGAGAGCATATTACACCCAGCTCCAGACCTGCAAGTCTCATTGCTAGCCAGGCTTCTACAATACCCCACCAGAACCCCTAGTAATGCAATCTGCTAGTCCTTCCAATCTGAAGCAAACCTTGCAAATCCTTTTGAACCTCACCATGGGGGCAAAACCTGACTTTCCAATTGTCCATAGTCAGTTTGCCTCAACTATCCACTCCTAATTCTACCAGTCAATAACTCCACCAGCCCCGAAGAACCTTCAGCTGCCTCCTAAAATCCACTAGCCCCAAACTGCCATCTACTGTCTATATCACTACAATCTCCCAACTAATCTATAGCCTTCTTCCATACCATAGCTATTTCTACCACCTTCTTCAGTTTCTGTACCACCCATCTAGGAAAGTCCAAATGGTACCCCAAATACTACAGCTTTGGTAGTCAATATATATTCAATACTACAATCCTCCCCACCAAGGAGAAGCCCTTCCTGACCAGCCCACCAAAGCTCTCTCCCACTTCTGTATCATTCTACACCATCACTCCTTCAGCAGCACTATCCCATATACTGAAAACCAGATGCCCAAATATTGAACTGCCTCTCCAGTACTGACCAGTGGTCCAAAATATCCATGCTCTCCCAGACCAGCTCTAAGCTCCATAGTCTCACACTTACCCCAATTCAGCTTTACCTCTGCCAGCCTCTTGTACTGTCCTACTCCTTCCTATAAGCTTTTCATATCTGCCATATAGTCTAACCCTACCACCATATCATCAGTGAAGGCCCCCAGCTTCTATACTACATCCCCCATCTTCAGTCTGGTCAGCCTTCCCTCCAGCCATGCCAACAAAAGCTCCAAGGATAAAATATAGAGCAGGGGTGAAAGAGGATCCCCCTGTGGCACACCTCTCTCTAAGACAAACTCTGGACCATACCACCCATTCATTAGTACTGCCACCTAGTAGCCTCACACTAGGCCCATCAGTTTCTGAGCCTCCACTATACTAAATCCTATCTTCTGCAGTACTGCCTCCAAATAGTTCCACTGCACCCTATCATAAGCCTTTTCCTGATCTAAGAACACCATTCTCCCATCCACCTACCAGCTCCTACAGCCCTCCAAAACATTTTGCACCCAGACTATACTGTCTTGAATCTGTCTCTTCTTCACAAACCCTTTCTGTTCTTCACCTACCAATTGGCCAATCCATCATTGCATTCTCTCTATCAGAATCTTGGATACCAACTTCCTGTCCATATTCAGTAACATAATAGGCTGCCAGTTCTGCCATATATGTCAATCCCCTTTCTCCTTATAGAGCAGAGAGACTAATCCTAAGGAGCCATTGCTGATCCAGCAGCCTTTGCTAAATACAAAGTTTGCTATTTCAATAAGTCATTCCCCAAACTCAACCTGAAACTCCTTCCAGAACTCCTAAAGTAGCCCATCCTCCCCTGGAAATGAACCAGCCTACACCTTTCTCAGAACCTCCAATACCTCTTCAAGGGCCATTATATCTATTACTGCCCCACCTATCTCAGGCACTGCTACCACTAGCCAGCTGCCAACCAAATTATCATTATCCTCCAGTAAAGCCTCTCTCTCCACTGGCCCTCCTTCATCTTGCCAGGAGTACACTATTGACCAGAGATCTCTCCAAGCATATCAGTAATACCAGTAACCTCAACTCCATTCTCTTGCAACACTAAAGCCCAGCTGTACCACACCCTCCTGGCCTTCAAGATTCCTGATAAGTATTTAGTGGGTCACTCTCCTTCTTCCAACTGCCTCACCTGCAGTCTTGCCAATAGCCCATCAACTACCCTATCTTCTGCTGCCTTCAAATCCAACCACAACTCAGTCACCTCCTTGGCCAACTGGGAGTATCATTTCCCTGATAAATTCTCCCCTTCCAGGAATCTCAGCCTCCAACAAAGCCCCTGTTTAACTCTCCTTTCTCTATCTTTCTGCTCTCTTTCAGCTACATTCTCCATATCATGCCAATATGCACTTGCCAAATGTTTAAATTTCCCCCACCACTGTGCTATTAACTGTCTACAGTTCTTCCACTGTATCACTTCCTGTCTTGCAATTGTCATAAATTGATCCTTCTCCACCTGTCTTTTGAGTAGTACTACATTGAGTTGCCATCTACTTCTACCTCCACTGACCATCTAAAATCTCCCACACACCTCTACTCTCTAGTGATCTGACCAAGGATACCACTGAACTCCTGTGGAATCCAATATATTACTCCAGCATTCTGCTACCAATCCAATCAATCCTCATTCCAACCAAGTCTTTACCAATAAGGTGCCATCTAGTAAATGGTCCTGGCCTCTCCCCTTGATATTGTCATACCCTATCAACCAATCCCATATCTCTCTCAACCTAGAGCCATCACAAGAGCCCTGCAGATATAGCCACACCAACTCCACCATCAGATCTATCTAATGTTCTGTCCTGCACCATGTTAAAGTCCCCCCACAGAATTTTCAGCCCAACCTCATCTTGGTCTCCCCAAGCCAGCCAACCCTCCACTCATTGGTTTCACTCTCTGCCAACCACTAGCAGGTAAGTAGAGCTAAGCACTAGCCCATCTCCAGCTCCTCCTTTTAATTTCCCCCAAACTAATTGATCACCATATACCCCAACCTCCATCAGCTTACCTCTCCCCAAGCCAACCAAAATGCCCACCTGCTCATTCCAATCTGTACTTCCATATTATTCTCTGCTCCAATCCTCATAATCTTGCTCTCTAATGACTTAAATATCCTACAGAAATACTACATCATACCTTCTGATCTTCAGCCAATGAAATAGATGCCTTTGCTTCACTCCATCATGCAAACCATTGACATTTAATGCAAGGACTTCTTTTGCTTAAACAACTCTGAGTGAGCTAAGCCATACAGTCATCTTTTTGTGAAAAGCAATGCATTTTCAAGTTTCTATTTCACCTACACTAGTGTACTAGATGCAGCAAGAGTCTGGCAACAACTCACAATAAGTTTTGTCAAAATCCATCAAGTTTTCATGATATGGTGACCCAAGGTTCATTGAGCTCTAAGCATCTGAAGAGGAGAAGGCCTGGCCTGGAGCTACCCAAGAGTTTTGCAGTGGCAGCTGGGGTCAGTACAGGTATTGGAGGAGCTAGAGGGGCAGGTAGTTAGGGGAGGCCAGCTGATATTGAGAGTTGACATATGGTAGTAGGGGGCAGGAGGGTGGCTACTAGGACTATAGGGGTTGAGCAGGGGGGATGTAGTGTTGATAGGAATAGAGGTCAGGTGACTGGCCAGGTGACTGGTCAGGTGACTGATCAGGTGCCTGCCAGGGGCCAGGGGTCTGGAAATGTGATAGTTGGGACTGGCATTCCTGGGGCTGAGTCAGTGGCTGGTGGGGGGAATGCTGGTAGGCTTGTGGTAGCTGGAGGAGTGATAGCTAGAGTTTTCGAGAACAAGAGAAAGGTCATGATGGCAGCAGGCTCTAGTGAACTGGTGGTGCACCCTTTCTTCTACAAGTCAGTGTCAATGTGGGCTATCTCAGCAAATTTCTTAGGGCTGGAGATGTTAGTCAGAGAGGTCTTGAGGCTAGTAGGAGAGGAGGTTGCTGGTGCAGAGTCTCTAAAGTTTATTCCATTGGTCAAGATAGTTGAGATAGGATTTGTGAAGGAGAAGGAGATGGCAAAAGCCTTGGAGAAAGGGCTGGTTGTCAAGAATATCAAGGTTGGCATGGTGAGGTACCTGAGGTGGGATCCATGTACTATATGGCTGGTGATTGAGGGGCTGCCAACATTAGGGAGACAGGAGACTAAGGGGATTATGGCAGAGGCTCTGGGGGCTTTTGGTGAGATGGTCAACTTTGGGTTTATATTCTGGGAGGAAACTAAGCTGAGGAATGGCAACTGTGAGGTAATGGTGAGGCTGGAAGGCAAGGAGGCCATGGGGCTAGGGAGGGACTGGCCAGAAGTGATTCATGTCAGAGAGCAGAAGTGCAAGGTGTGGAGAAGAAAAGGCTCTAAACAGGAGAAGAAGGAATTGCTACTTACCCTGAAAGAGAGAGAGGCTATGAAGGAATTGTGGAAGAGGAGATGGGAGGAGTTTGCTAAGGACTGGATCTGGATTCTGATAGATGGGAGGAGGAAGAGGTGGTAGAGGGCAAACTGAGAGTATCTGCAGACAGTCCTCCAGGGCTCGAAAGTGGAGGAAGAAGAAAGGGCAGAAATGGCCAAGAGTCAGATAGAAGAGATGGAGATAGCTGAGGTGTCATTTTTACAACTAGGGGGTATAGAGATCTCAGCTCATATACTGGTGAAGAGGAAGTGGGCTGATAAGGAGGAAGTGAATGTAGGGAGTTTTGAAGAGGTCATTGAGGTAGTGCCAGAGACTCAGTTGGAGGATATTCACATGGCAGGAGCAGCAAATATTCATTGGGAGTATCTAGAGGCAGGTAAATTAGTACAGCTGGAGAAGGGTGTGAAGGAGGATGACCTGGTGGATGTGGCCTCTAATGTGTCAGTAGATGGAGAGATGCTGTAGGAGCTGAGTAAGACCCTGAGGCCACCTCTGGGCAATGGCAAGGTTCTCTTGATGATTCTAGATCAATTGTATGGTAGTTCCTACAAGTTGGTGAAACTGGGGCAGGGGAATTAGCAGGGCTTGGAAAGAGCTGAGGATGAGAGTCTGGAGGCATTGATCTATCCTCTGAGTTATGGTTTGTGCAGGTATATCTTGAGGCAATTAATGTGGACTGGAGTTCTCAAGACATATCCATCCATACTTCTTAAATAGATACTAGTTCCTCTAATGTTGTGTACAAAATAAGATCCTTCCCATTTGGGTTCCAATTTGGCAGCAAAATTTGTTTCAATTATTCTTCTCCAAACTAGTACTTGATCTCCAATCTTGATCTTCTGATCCTTCTGTTTCTGGTCATAATACCTCTTTTGTCTTTCCTGGGTTTTGATAATCTGATCTTGGGCTTAATTGTATAACTTTTCTGCCTTCTTGAGGAGGTCTCCAAGATTCTTATGGTCAGGAGTTCTGGTTTTCTTAGCAAATATCATTTCGAATGGCTTTTGTTTGGTGGAGACAGCAAGGGTATTCCAAATTTCCCATAGGATCTCAGATAAGCAGAGGTCCCAATTGGTAGGATTGACTCAGGCAAGTTCTTTTTTAATGGTCTGGTTCATTCTTTCTATCATACCATTGGTCTGAGGGTGATATGATATAGTCTGTTTGAGATGGATCTTGTGAATTCAGACATAACTTGTAATTATATTGTTGATGAATTCTGTGCCTTGGTCAGAGATAAGTTCTTCTGGGAATCCATATCTGAGTGTGAGTCCATAGAGAAGACCTACAATAGTTAGGGCATCTGTAATTTCCATTGGGAAGACCTCAGGCCACTTGGTCAGATGTTCTACAAATACAAGGATGTATTTGTTTCTTCTTAGTATAACTGGTAGAGGTCCAATTACATCTATTCCCTATCTCTGAAAGATGTTGTCTGGTGGTGCAATTGGTTGCAGTAGTGCTTGATAGTTCTTTCTTTCTTAGTACTTCTGGCAGGTATCACATTTCTTAACTATATCCTGGACTTATATTCTAAGGTTGGGCCAACATTGGTATATTGTTTGCAGCTTTTCTTCTACATTTACCTATCCTTGATAGGCTTTCTGATGTTCTTTTCAGATGAGATCTTCTTGTGCCTTGAAGGTCTGAGAAGTTTCTTTTTGAGTATAGTTCCTCAGGACACCCTTTTTCTAATTCATTGGGTTTGGTAGAAAAGTACATCAACATTGTTGTGGGCTTTCTCTGCTTTGTGGATGATGGTGATTTTGTAATCCTGAAGGATAAGGATCCAGTGGGCTAGGATTCCAGTGGGTTCCTTGTGGTTGAATAGCCATTTGAGGGCTACATGGTCTGTGATCAGGGTGAACCTTTTTCCAATAAGGTAATGCTTGAACAAGGTGACCACCCATATGACTGCAAGGTATTCCAGTTTGGTGCTACCATAATTTATCTACTGCTAATTGGTAGCTCTGCTTGCATAAGCTATTACATAGTGCTGTTGATTGGGTCCTTCTTGGGCCAGAACTGCCCTGAGATCATCTTTAGAAGCATCCATATATAAGATGAATGGCTTCTATAGATTGGGGCACATGAGGATTGGTGTCATTGTCATGTGGTTCTTAAGTTCTCTGAAGGCTTTTTTTTGTGTTTCTGTCCATTTGAAGGACACTCCTTTATTGAGAAAGATTTAGATTAGGGCAGTGATTTGGGCAATATAATAACTCTCACTTCTACCCCTCTCTTATTCTTTGGATAATTAGGGAAGTGGACTATTACTTAGAGACTTAGTACACAATGTATACCAAGAAGCCTTTGGTTTGAGGAAGCACTCACTTATAAGTAAGTGTAGTAGCAGTGCCTTATCTTTCAAAGGTCTTTCTCTATTGCCCTATTTTGAGAGTCTTGTTCTTTGCTGTGCACAGACTAAATTCACCTTGGAATTCAGGTTCAATGGGTTTACTTAAGTCTTTGGGGATTTATATACCAGTCTCAGTTCTAGCAGAAGTTAGCTAGACTTCTGAAGTTTAGTCAGAAATACTAGAGTCACTTAGATGTCATTACTAAGACTCAGGGGAATGTATGTGTATGGGGGGGGACTTGATTCTTGTATCAAGGACTGAACTAAAACTGCTTTATTTCAGATGGAAATTGGGGGGTATTTATACAAGTTGGTCTGTGATTTCTGACTAAGTATAAGTGACTAATTTGATAACTATAATGAGGTTTGTGATCACAACCTTTGTCAGGTAGTTTTTGGCAAAAAACACTTTGTGATCAGGACCTCAATTACTAGACAATGGTCAGCTGTTGTTGCAACTATTGCTGTAGTGCTGATTGTTGGGGATAAGCTGAATATCATTTTTCACATCGTTTCGCATTATTTGTTATTTATAATTCATATGTTGCACTTCATTTGTATGATGATGTCATTGCTGCCAGATCACATGATTGCTCGTTGCATCCCATCTGTTCACTTGCTCATTCATTCTATTACATCCTTTTCTCCTTAGAAATCAATGTCCTCATTGATTCGGAAATTGAGAACCAGGGGAGAGAAAGGTGGGGAATCCTCCTCTGGGTTGTTGCTATCTTCTTCAGTAATAGTGGGGGTGGTTGCTGATGGCTTGCTGTCCAGGATGGAGAAGTCAATGAGGTCTGCAAATGGTTTTTACATAGGGATGGGTGCTGGTGTAGGAGTTCTCCATCTGATGTGGTTGGGGTCATCCAAGTAGGGTTCTTGATCCTCATGCCTGGGAATATCCATTCAGATAGGGGGTCCTTCAAAAAGGTCAGAGAGACCTTAGAGCCATTGGTCTGAGTTGTCATTCAGGAGGGGGCTCCAGTAGGGTTCATAGTCAGTAGACTTGAGGGTGATCTAGAAGTTGGCTTCTTGGGCTACCTTGATCTCAAGCTCATCAACCTCGGGGAAAGAGAGGTTCTGGAAATCCTTCAGTTAGATATAGTTGAGATTGGGGATTGCAAAGGGTGCATGGCACATAATTTGATAGACCTTCTTGGCAAGTCTTTGCTTGTGTCTGTCCAGATAGGTCCAGTCAGAGACCTGGTCAGTAGGTAGGTCCTTTGCCCATTAGAGGAGTTGGTGGCCAATTTCATATTTATGCCAGATATCTAGGCAGCTGGTGGTAAGGTAGGCCCTTTCAATAAGTTCACAGCAGTCAAGGACATACTGTCCTAGGTCTGGGCTGGAGAGGTTAAGGGCCTCTGAGCAGTGGTTCCTTCCTTGGATAACAACCTGGATGTGTCCAAAGAGGCAGTCAACCTGGCTTAGGAGGGGCTGACTATGGTGGGCAGTTTGGCAGCAGGTAGCTTGGTTGCAGGTAGCAGGCATTCTTGTCTTATCTTTTTTTTTGTGAGGAGAGGGGGATGAGAGTTGCAGGGTATTCTTACCTTGAGTATTTATACTTATTCACCCATCTAGTGTGACCTTCCTTTGGTTATGCTTTCCAGCAAAATGTGTGACCTGTGCTGTAAGCAGGGTATATACTGATCACATGAGAAAATCCTGATTTCAAAGATATCATCACTTGTAGTTGTGGTTATATAGGGTTAACAGGTCTTAGTCCTCTTTTTTTTTGTCTGGTTGATGCATTTGTGAGGACTGGCCATCCTTGTCTAGGGCGAGGGCTCCCATTGTCATGGCTGGGGGTTTGAACCTCTCAGAAATAGACTTTTCTTATAATCTGAGGCAATTCCTAAGTAATAATATCTGTTACATAGATGGACTTAGATTGGTTTCAACATCATCAGCTTTCCTAAGTTCCATATGAAGTGTCTATTATCATCCAGTGGAGATGATACAGATGGCATGAAATGGAGTTGTTCAAATATATTTTGCTGTAATATGCTAGACTGTCCTTTACTTAGGCTTCTTCTTATTGGTTATTCATAGTGTTTCTTTTTTTACAATGTTTGGTATTATATGTTTCCAGATAAGTTTTGTGGTATCCTTCTGCTCACTGTGTGCTCCAATACTTAGAGCTGTAGTTCTTTCCTTTGCTGAGGAGTAAGTGTTTCCATGTAGTCCTGAAGGGCTTCGCTTGCATTCTTCAGGGCTTCTTCTTTTTCCCAGGTGGCATCATGAGTGGGGTAACCCTTCCACTTGATCAGGAAAAACCACTTGACTGTTTTGGGATATTTGCAGACCTTGTGGTCAAGTACTTCCTCGATTTCGAATTCCTTATGATCATTGATCCTAATTGGGGGTGGTGGTGGAACTGTATGCTTGGGAAATAGGTTCTCATGGTAGTCTACCAATTGGCTGATATGGAATACTGGGTGTACTCAGATATTGTAGGGAAGTTGCAACTTGTAGTTGACTTCGCTGATTTTTTCCATAATCTTGTATGGTCCAATTCTTCTAGCATGGAGTTTCTTGGCTGGTTGTTGTGCTAGAGTATCCAGATAGAGGTAGTCTGTTCTAAGCATGACTATGTCACCAATATTGTAGGAGGCTTCTCTTTGCTTCAAGTTTGTGTACTTAGTCTGGTAGTCTTGTACTTCTATGAGAGCATCTCTTGTCATTCACATAAGGTCAGAAATGGTCTTGGCCAGATCTTGGGCTACTGGGACTGCTGATTTTGCTATAGTACTTAGGGTCCTTGGGTATTGACTGTGGTTCAGAAAGAATGGAGTCTTCTTCATAGAGGTTTGCTGACTGTTGTTGTAGACAAACTCAGCATGAGCTAGGTACTTGTCCCAATCATTTTGCTTATAATAGTAGAAGATGCTAAGCATCTGTTTGAGAGTCCTGTTGATTCACTCAGTTTAACTGTCAGTCTGAGGGTGGTAGGCAGTAGAGAACTTCAGCTTGGTTTTATGGAGAGAGAAGAATACCTTCCAGAAGTTGCTTGTGAACTTGGCATCTTGGTCAGATACAATAGTACTAGGCATGTCATATAGCCTGAATACTTGATTGAGGAAAATCTTGGCAATCTCTGGTGCTGTAGCAGTGGTCTTGGTTGATACAAAATGGGCTTGCTTACTTAGGTGGTCCACGAATACCACAATGACATCCCATCCTGCCTTGATCTTGGGGAGTTGGACAATGAAGTCCATTGCAATCTGATCCCAGTTGTGGCTTGGGATAGGTAAGGATTGCAGAAGTCCTGCTAGTAGCTTGTTACCACTTTTGAATCTTTGGCACATCTCACATGAGACCATAAAGTCTTTGATGTCCTTGGTCATTCTTAGCTAGTAAAACTCTCTTGAGAGGAGATTGTAGGTCTTTTCGAAACCAAAGTGTCCTGCTGCAGGAGTATCATGGAGTTCCTATATGATCTTGAGTCACAGAGTATCATTGTTAGCTACAACCACTCTATCATGGTCTCTGTAGATAAGTCCATCACGGTAAGTGAATCTCTTGGCCATTTGCCTCATGGGTTCTGGGACCTCGGTCTCCGGGTCTTGGCAGAATTGAAGGAATTTCATCAGGGAGCTGTCTTGCTGGTAGCCATCCTTGATCATCTGAGTGAGGTCTCCAATTATCTTGACCATGAAGACAAGTTCATCTTCCATATACCTGGAGAAACCATCAGCCACACAGTTGGTTTTGCCTGGAATATACTTGATTTCCATATCAAAGTTGGCAATGATTTCCATCCAGTGGGCTTGTCTGTGGGTCAGCATGGGCTGTGTATGAATATACTACAGAGTATGGTGATCAGTGTAGGCCACAAATAGTTGTCCTAAGAGGAAATGGTACCATTCCTGGAGTGCAGTAACAATGGCCAGGAGTTCCTTCTTATGGGTGGTATACTGGATCTCAGCTGGCTTGAGCTTTTGGAAAAGGTAGGCCACTGGGCAGTCCTCTTGACTAAGTACTACTCTAATAGCAATATCAGAGACATCTTTGGTCAGAGTGAATGGTCTGATAGGGTCAGGTGCAATTAGCACTGGGGCCTCAGTAAGGAGTCTCTTGAGATGGTCCATAGCCTGGATACATTCAGGGGTCCATTCGGTTTTGATGTTTACACCTTTGCAGGCCAGGCTGATCAGTGGGGCTGCAATAGCAGAGTATCTTTGGATAAACCTTCAGTAATAACTGGCAATACTCAGAAAGTGCTGGAGTAGCTTGAGGGTAGTAGGGATAGAAATATCCTTAAGAGCTGATACCTTTTGGGGGTCCACATTGATTCCTTCAGCAGAGATGATATGTCCTAGGTACTCAATCTGGTCTTGATAAAACTTGCACTTACTCATCTTGGCATAGAGCTGGTGTTCTTGTAGAAGGGTCAGTACCTGTCTGAGATAGGTATAGTGTAGCTCTACTGTCTCAATGTAGATTAGTATATCACAATATACACAAGGATACAGATGTTGAGAAGTGGTCCAAAGATGTCATTCATCAGATACTGGAATATTGCTGGTGCATTGGTCAATCTAAAGGATATGACTCAGAACTGGTAGTATCCAAACCATATTCAGAAAGCTGTCTTCTCAATGTCCTTTTCATCAATAAGAATCCTGGTGATAGCCATTTCGCAAGTCTAGTAGGGAAAAGGTCTTAGCCTTGAAGATTTGGTGTAGCAACTCATCAATCCTAGGTAAGGTATACCAGTTCTTGATGGTGATCTTGTTGAGGGCCCTGTAGTCAATACACATTCACAGAGAGTCATCCTTCTTCTTGACAAATAGAATAGGGGCTTCAAATGGAGAGCAGCTGGGTTCAATGTATCCTTGGGCCAGTAGTTTGGTCAACTCATCCTTGAGGGTCTTGAGTTCAGGTTGGGTCAGTTGGTAGATACTCTTGTATGGGGGTTCAGATCCTGAAATAAGATCAATTCCATATTGGATTTGGTGCTTGGGTGGGAGTCCTTAGGGGTCTTGGAATACATCTTGGAATTCTTCAAACAGTTCTTGAGCTTCTGTTGGGATTGGGCTACTTGTAGCTCCAGTGACTTCTTGTACTGTACAGATGAAGTAGGCGTTTCCCTTTTTTCAAGAGAGTCTCTTCATTTGAATGGTAGAGATGATTTTAATTCCTTGGTGGTTGGTACTTTCCTGGGGTATCAGGGTGATCTTTCTGTCTTCATGGGTCAGGTTCACCTCATTGGTTCTCCAGTTGATATCTGGGTTGTGCTAGGTCAACCAAGCTTTTCCTAGGATGATGTCTTGTCCTGGGAGGTCTACAATACTGAAGTCCAACTTCTCTTGATATTTGCCAATCTTGAACAAGAGATCTTTGCAGATCTTAGTCAATAGTGCAGTTTTTCCATCACCAAAGGTAACACTTCTTTTTTCAGTGGCTGGCCTGCTTTGGGCTCCAATCCTCTTGGCAGTCTTGATGCTGATATAGTTTCCAGTAGCACTGCTATCAAGCAAAACATTGACATTCTGTCTGTGGACTTGGCCTGTGAACTTGATGCAACTGTCCTCCTTCTTGATGGTATTGAGCTCTTCATCTTCATTGTTGTCCCAATTGCTATCAGTCTCCTTGAAGTCAGTTTCTCCCCATCCTTCA
>RBNI01004080.1:0-14680 GCA_003990745.1 Jimgerdemannia flammicorona | reverse complement strand
AAAAAAAAAAAAAAAAAAAAAAAAAAAAAAAAAAAAAAAAAAAAAAAAAAAAAAAAAAAAAAAAAAAAAAAAAAAAAAAGGAGGCCACAGGGAATGCAAGTGACTGGCCCTCAGTGCTGATATGAGGGCTATTGTCTGTAAGATATCGTGGGTGAAAGGGAGTGAAGAGGAGGAGGAGGACTTGTTAGAGGCACTAGAGGAGTTGAGTGGTACTGTGGAGAGGAGGGCAAAGGCCTGAAAACTATATGAGGAGTTGACACATCTGGAGGTTGTAGGTGAGAAGTGTATACATATGGATAAGATGTATTGGGAGTGGGCCCAGGGATGCAAGAGGCAGAGGGAGCTGTTGATAAGTGTGACAGGAGAGGTGAAGAAGATGTCAGTTGGAGCTGAGGAGTCTGGAGATGCAAAGGCCAGTGTCTGGGCTGGTAAAGGAGGAGAGGAGGTAGAGGTGAAGGGGGCAGGGACTGGGGGGATGCTGGACAAGAATCCATTTGCTGATAGTACCTTTGAAGTGTGGGAGCCAGAGTTAGATACCACTCCTCCCTACTTATCAGGAGGGGCCCAGTTGGGAAGAGAGAGATGACGGAGGATACACGGATGCAGGGGGCCCAGCAGATGTACTTTGGGGTCCCTGATGTGGAGCAAGGGGATCAGATAGTGGCAGTTGGCGAGGATGAGCTGGTGGATATCCCTGAGGAGGAGTGGGATAAGGCTACCAGTATAGGTGCTGACACTATGATGCTGGATGCTGGGCGGCCAGGGACTCCAGGAGGAAAGGAGGTAGGGAACTTATTGTGGATGTACAAGGTGATGGATAATCTCGCAGCAGATGCTTTGGAGAAGTGGACCTGCGGGTGATGTCTGAGGAGCATTGGGCACGGATTCTGCATAGTGATGGAATGGTAGAGGTACTGAAGGTAGAGATTCTGGATATTTTCCTGGAAGAGGAGGGGTATGAGGTGGATGAGGTGAGGAAGGCAGAGCTGGGGGTGGTTGCTGGTGAGAGGGTGGCCTATTGCTGGGCAGAGCATCATAGTGTACAGCTCTGGCAGAAGGCATGTCTGGAGTATCACAAGGAATTTGAGAAGTATGAAGATGGGGTAATGGTAGAACTTCTGGGAGTATTGGCGGCACAGAAAGCAGGGAAGAGAGAACTAGCTACTGAACATGACTTGGACATAGTGCAGGAGGAGTGGAATACAGATTTGTAGTGGATAGGGCCACGATATATCATTATTCTCTATGAACAGTATAACCAACATTTTCTCATTAAATGTGAATGGGTTAAGGGGCTCTGGGTGGCATAAGAACATTTTTACTTGGCTCAAGGGATTGGAGGCTGATATCTTTTTACTACAGGATGTTTGATGTGAAGATGAGGATGATCGGGTAGAATGGACTAGAGAATGGGATTGGGCTGCTGCTTGGTTTGGAAAGGTAGTGATTTTGGTGAGGAAGGGTAGAGGTGACTTGGGGGGAATCAGGAGCTGGGGTGATCGCTTGGTCTGGGAAGATTAGCATCAGCCAGGGTGGGAATCAGTGAAGGTGAGCTCTTGCTACTACCCTGTAGATAGAGGTGAGAGGACTATATGGATTAGGGGGCTGCTAGAGGAAGGTATTCTCTTGGAGGAAGGGGTTGATGTACTTGGTGGGGACTTTAATATAGTTCGGGATCAGCATCTGGATAGGACTGATAGAGAGAAGAGTGCTGGGGGTAGAAGTAGAGGTCTGGATACATGGGAGGAGGTGGAGATGTTGAGCTCCTTGGGGGATATGGGCAGAACAAGGTGGGGGAATGCCAGGGTCTATACACATTGAGTGAATGGCTTGAGCACAAGGATTGACTGGATTCTAATGGTGGAGTATTGGGGTTCAGACATTTGGAGGGCATTGGAAGTGGAGTGGTGCCCATGATCTGATCACTGGGGACTGTTGGGGCAGGGGCAGTTTGGGGGGAGTAGAGATAGACCTGGACATTGGTACCTTAACTCCTCCCTGCTAGCTGAGAAGGGGTTGTGGGAATTGTGAGTGGAGGACATTCAGATGAAGGTTTTTAATTGTGGGCATGAGGGTTTGCCGGTGGCTGTCCACTGAATGAGATTGAAAGAGGCTGTGAGGGTTTATTGGGGAGAGGCTGGTAGAGAAGCCGGGAGGAGGAGGAGGAGGCACACAAGGTGTACTTCCAGCAGGCTGAGGAGACTACAAATAGAGTGGGCAGATGTGCTCACTGTTGTTGGGGTGGAGGATTGGAGGATTGAGAGGGCAAAATTGGAGATAGTAGAACTATAACAGGTGTTGAGAGAAGAGGAGGAGACTCATATGTAGGGAATGGCTACAAGGCTATGATGGCAGGGGCTTGAGGAGGGTGAGGGGCCTTCTAGGTACTTATCAAGACTTCTCAAAGCTAGGAGAGTATGACATCGGTGGGATGCAGTCCTGGATGCTGATGGGGATATGTTACATGGCACACAGCAAATCTTAGAGGAGTTGAAGGAGCAATGGCAGGGCTTGTGGAGTGAGAGAGAAGGGGGTGTTGATGAAGCGGGGATTGCAGATGCACTAGAAGAGTGGGAGCCTCCACAAGTAGTTGGTCTGGGTGACTTGATCTTACCAGTGTGGGGAGAGGAGATCCAAAGTGTCCTAGCAGCAACTAAACTTGGGACAGCGCTAGGGAAGGATGGACTGCCATGGGATTTCTGGAAGAAGATGGTAAATGTCTCCAGAGTGTTGAGTGAGATAGCTGCTCTCTGTGACCATGTCCTTCAGAGCGGTGAGTGGGTTGGAGAGCAGGATCTTGGGCTGGTGGCCTTATTGTACAAAGACAAGGGGAGGAGGGAAGACTGGAAGAACTGGAGGCCAATCATGCTTCTGGATATGGACAGAAAGATGGTGATTAAGGTGATTGTTGCAAAGCTGCAGAAAGTTGCCCAATAGGTACTGGGGGAGGAGTAGCAGGGCTTTGTTAGGGGCAGACTTATAAGAGATGGGACTACATGGGTTCATGGTGTTATAGAAGGAGCCTGGGCTTGTGGCTTGGATGGAAGGTTGGTTTTTTTGGACCAGGAGAAGGCCTACGACCGAGTGTGGTGGGTGTGACTGGGCAAGGTATTGAACCGAATTGAGGTCCCCCCAAGGTTTAGGGCCTCTATGTTGAGTCTGCTATAGAGCAGTTGGGTAGCTATGACATGTAATGGTCACCATAGGAGGGCATTTTTCTTGGGAAGGGGTATTCCTCAGGGGGACCCTCTGTCCCCTATTCTTTATGCCCTTTCGCTAGAGCCATTGATGAATAGGATTCGCCAGAAGGTGGTAGGGCTCCCTATTTATAGTATAGTGTGGAAGGTGGGGGCCTTTGTAGATGATATGATGGTTGGACTTGGGTCTGTGGCAGATGTTGAGGTACTTAAGGAGACTGTGAATGGTATGAGACTCCCTCGGGGGCAAAGCTCAACTGGCATAAGTATGAGACAATGGTGCTAGAGAATGGGCTAGTGGGTGGGAACATCATTGGAACAATTATCTCTGCTGGTGAGGTGGTGCGGTATCTGGGCATCTTCCTCTCTGTATATGGTTCTGTCTTTCCACGAGTGTGGTGGGAGAGCAGGGTGAATGTTTGGGAGGAGGCCCTTCAAGGGTAGGGAGGCTGCCATATCTCTCTAATAGGGCAGGTATCAATCCTGAATGTATATTGGTTCCCCCAGCTATGGTATGTGGCATATCATCTCGACTTCCCAGCATAGGTAGTGAAGAAGCTGATGAAGGTGGCTAGAGATTGAATCTGGGTGAGGAGGAGGTCCCAGGTCAGTTGGGATACTCTTGCGAGACTGGTAGTAAAGGGGGGTCTTGGACTAGTGGATTTTCCTAAGAGGCTGCACTGCTTGTGAGCCTGGTAGATGAAGAGAGCTGTGGAACTGCAGGGCAGTGATTGGGTACCTCTGTTGCAGAAGGTATGGGAGATACGAACGTCCCCTCAGGGGTCCTCTGGAGATCTGCTCTCTTTGGTGGGGCTGAATGGTACTACGCAGCTGTGGTTCAAGGGCTTTTGGTGGGGCATGGTAGACAGAGCACATCGAATCGGCCTGCACTAGCAAGGCAATAAGGGAGAGGAGGTGTAGGGGTCTAATATGTGGCATTGGGATAGATTGCTCTTGGGGGGTGCTCCACTTACTATGTTCGATATTGGGGAGAGAGTAGAGTGTCAGCAGGGGCTTGACCAGCACCTTTGGCCAAGTGGCTGGCAGGTAGCAGAGATCAGTGAGGAGTGGGACTGGGCTGGCATCTGGTCTTGGAGTGCTGAAGTACAGAGGTGGCTTCCCCCAAGTTCTGGGTAATATGGTGGAGAATGTTGAGGAGGAATGTCATACTGAATTTCCATATGGGGCATTTGGTAGATGGTGGACAATTCGATTGTGAGGAGTGTTACAATATTGGGCGAGCTGGGGGTTATGTACAGACGCCAGAACATTGGCTGGGAGAGTGTGAGATTTTGGGAGAATTTTGGGCTACAATAGGAGATAGACTGGGTGTGGGGTATAGGCTGGTTGGGGAGGGGGGTTGCTGGGATGACTTGAGATCTTGGCTTGTGGGTGGGGTGGGTGATAGTTGGCTTACTATAGGGTGGGTACTAGCAATATGGATGAGAATGACAGGTCATTAGCTTTTTGTTTTTGAGGAGGGGCAGTGGTTAGGACTGTGGGAGAAGGTGTTAAGATGGGAGGAGCTGTTGGGGGATCTGCTAACTAGATGGTAGGTGGGTTGGGGTCCTCAGAGGGGCCGACGTTATGGTCTAGTGGTAAAGATCTGTGAGCAGAGTAGTGGAAGGGTGGCGATGGTGTTGGACAAAGTAGTCTTTTATTGAGAAGGGGTAGGGAGGGGGGGCCCCCCTAGGGGGATCGGATATGGAGTAGAGTTGATGTATTTATATGGGATAGATGAGTATTAATAAAGGAATGGAGTCCAAGTAACTATAAAAAAAAAAAAAAAAAAAAAAAAAAAAAAAAAAGCGAACCATGCCTGCAACCTCCCTCCTATATATACCTGGGCATACTGTACACCAACAAAGAGTTTAACTTTATCAGCCTAGCATTGTAGAATGCGGTAAAGATGGAATAGACTCTTGGGTTCTACTATACTTATGGTCCCCTCTGTTTACCAATAGTCAAGCTGGCCATCATACACACCTTCATTAGGTCTTAGATAGAGTATGGCCTTTCCCTTCTATGAGCTTTCTGTCTGGCTACTACCATAGGGCTTCATGTGTTGAAGCACCCCAAGCAGATCTTTGATGATGCTGTCGCTTGGGCGCTCAGATTTTCTGGCTATCCCTTGCTTAGCAGTTCAATTTTCAGCCTTCCTTCCTTTTTTTATCATATGTCCGACCTCTACTGCATATTCCAAGCCCATCTGGATTGGTGTAGCAAGTGTGGCAACAACCCTATTAGTCCCCTTAGCAAGCACTTTGTCACACATCCCCCAGGTTCTATCATTGACAAGTTCTGACATTGGACCTCTTGGCTCAACTTCCTCTTAGAAACTCATTGGGTATATCACCTCCAAAGACCATTTATGGTCTCAGGGTGCTGACCAGGTCCTTTCCTTCCCCCCCCAGCTTGTACATTCTGCTCTCATCTGGCATTATGGCTACTTTGGCCAACTGTGCCCCTGCCTCTGTGGAGATAAGTTTCATCATAGCTATCTCCTCAGGTGCAATCTTCTCAATAATTCCTATTCTGTATTCCAAGTTAATCTTGATTATACTGAACAGCTCGATTGGTTTACCAGTGATGAATGGCAGGAAGAACTTTGCCTCTATTCTCTTTATACTCTTCACAAGACAGCCTACCATGCTATTGATGCTATGTATAATTCTTGTGGCCACCTCATGGTCAGGTTCTGCCTGATCGAGATTATGAAGATACTTAGGTAATTAAGTGATCATACATTTTCTTTATCTCGTTCTTTCTCCTTATTCATCTTGGTTGGTTCCCATGTTGTTGAGAGTATATTGAGTTATTTATCTCATGTTAGTCATTTGGTATTTGGGTAGTATTGATACTATTCCTATAGTTGGTACTGGGCATTTGTATATTTAATTAGTTTTTCCTTATTGCTTTTTGCATTTATTATCATTATGGCCTTGATAAAATGGTTTTATCTGGCCTATCTATAGGGTGGTTATCTCTCTGGCCTTTGTTTTATACTTCTTAGCTAGTTGTTTACTTTGCTGGCCTTGTTTTGCTTTTCTCATCTCAAGAGTTTTTACCATTTATTACTCTGATGTATCTTATCTTCTCTATAATGAATAAATCCTTACTTGAAGCCTAACCCTAACCCTAACCCAGTAACTAATCACTAAGTCTAAACAGATAAGTGAAAGATATTTAAGTAACAAGAAGTCTAACAAATAATATTTGAAAGATTACTACACCAAATATAGCTATTGATTAACTCTATTAATTTCATATACAAATCTTTACTTAAACCTTACATCTTTTATCCTAACCCCATAAGTTGAATAATAACAACTTTTCTACTGACCTCATCTCTACTCTACTTGCTCAATAATAAGTAATAGGAAACTTTATCCTCAGTATTAACTTTGATGTATCTGATAGTCCATCTTATATAGTCTAAGTAGCTTTTTAGTTTATATCTCTTGATGAGATAGTTAAGAATATAGAAATATATACTGAGAATATAGCTATAGTTTTTACTGCAGCTATGAGAAATTTCTCCAGAAACTTCTAAAGTTCTGTCATTTATTACCTCTAATCCTTCTATCTTTAATAGTCAAGACTTCTCAACAATTCTGATAAAAGAACCACCCCTGATCAATTATGTTAAATACTATATTGCACAGAGTAATCTTAATTAATCACTATAAAAAAGTAGTTTACCTTACCATTGTAAGGTGAAAGAAGACTCTAGAAAATACTACAGCTTTACTATCTCTTCCAGAAGTATATGTATATCTATAATGTAATTACCTTAGAAGTTAAGGTATCTATTATTATATCTAAAACCAAGTTTGAAAGGACCTTATTCATACTTATCAGAATATATTAAAACCTAAGCTAATGGGTATTTGAAATAATAATAAATATTATTAGCTAACTTATATATATCTAGAGCAAATAGTTAGTAATTTTGCTAACAAATTGTATAATATATATATATCAAGGCTATTCTCATATCAGCAAAGAAAGTAAGAGTGATAATATTTATATCCATATTAATGAAATATTTTTATCATTCAAATTACTCTCTATCTTACTTAGTACTCATATCACTTTATCTTTATATAAAGGAAAATGTAAAGCTGATAAATAAATCAAAGATCATAGACTCTGTAAAAGAGAAGTTAAATCAAAAGCATCAGCAACAGCTATATCATATAAGAAGCCACCCCCAAAATTAGGTTTATTGAAGAAAGTAAACCCCACTATAATTAAAGGCAAAAGCAAGCCAGTGAAGTCTGGTTTGAAAGTTGAGAAATAATAAGTTTCTGAAATATTCCTAATAATTTTTTTTTATTAATAACTGAGTGATATTATTGATTTGTTAAATAAAAATCTTAACTTTAATTTTCACACTTGTTTTAATATTGAATAGGCTCACTGAAGCTAGTTTACTATCTATCAAAAAGTTCTCAAAAGTGTAAAAGAATAAAGCTGAGATAAAGAATTGATTGATCAAGCTAACTTTGGTCTTTGTATTGCAGAAAGTAATTTTGTATTCCATTTTGGTAATATAAATAAAATATATCCTAATAACTGCTACTTATATACTATTAAATATTTATATAATTTAATATAATCAAATTGCCTTATTGGTTATAAAGCTGATAAAGAACTTAGTCTTATATCTATAAACTATAATAAGTATGACTCACAAGTATTAAGTCATCTCATAGATATATTGATGTTTATTAAGTGATCTTTCAATTTTGCTAAGGTTAACATATCTCTCATGTTATTGATTAATGATATGAAAAAGCTGATAAATCTATCTTGCAATCTACTCTCAACAAGAGAAGTTATGATAAGCTTTTCTTATAATCTGCAAGATTCTGAAATTCTATATTCTATTAAAACTTCACAAAAATCCTATTAAGTCCTAACTGATCTCTTCAAACTATAGTTGAATTACTAGTAATACTTCAAGATCATTGATACCTACCTTAAGCCATATATTATTATATATATACTAGATAGTATCTCTCAACTCTAAATACATAATTAATTATAGTTAAGAAAAGTTTTTTTTTAGATCTATAATATTACTAGCAGTAGTTATTGAGTCTATATACTAAAATTAATATTGATGAATATCTTTATAGTTCTTATGTGATTTGATTATTCCAAAGAATATACTCACTGATATTATATGGAAGTGTTGAGCTTTATACTTAAGTTTGCATTTATTTCTTATACTAGACATACTTATCAACAGATTCAAGAAATTGGAATGAGTATATATTTGGCTCTCAATATAGCAAATCTCTTTATGACCTTTCATAAATTATAGTTAGATGAATATATAAGAACTTTTATCAGAATTATATTTCTGATTTATCAATAATATCATTATCATTATAGATAAAAGAAATGAATTTATAAAGTATATTATAATATCTTTGAAAAAAATGAGCTCTAGTTTATACTTTATATATTATATAGCTGAAGAAGTTTCTTTTTATGATCTTAAAATATATATGAAAATAAAATAAATACCCATAACACTCAGTTAATTCAGTTCCTAAATTTTGACAATGAAATGAATTTTCATATATATTCTATATCAGATATATATTATTCCCAAGCATATATTGATAGATAGTTTAGAGGTAAGAATACTCATCTTTTCAGAACTTATCTAAATATAATAATTATGAAGTAGCAATATCTTAATTTTATTAGTTTTTGGTATAATATACCTTTAAACCCAATTAAATTATCTATCTTTTAAGTCTTAAATCTTATCAAGACTGCTTCTATATACTTTCAAAGAAATCTTATATAAAGAATGAAGATTCTAGCTCAAAGCTTAGTGAGATTAATATTATACCTTATATGTATAACTATTCTAATAATCATTACCACTGATATACTTTATCTTTAGCTATCAGAGTAATGAATAATCTGTCAAAACATTATTCTGTAAAGTACAGCCTAGTAATTTATCATTATCTTAACTTAAAGAAGCTCATTGAGAAGTAGAATAAGAAAGTGATATCAATGATAGATAAAATACCTTTATAATAAATATAATTAGTTCTGAAATATCATACTATATCTTTTCTTTACCTGTACTATATAATATGTGTTTTATTCTAATCAGTAGTATATATCTGACTCTAATTTTAATAGAAAAATTACTTAGCAAAATAAATATCTTATAAATTATAATTTTATTATTATATGATTTGATTGGTAGATTAAAGCTATCTGATTATGAAACCTAAGAAGTAATTACTCTTATATATGAATTTTCTTTATATTATATTATTTAATAGTAACAATTTACTAAGTCTAAAGTAGATAAGTAAAAGATATTTAAGTAATAGGAAGTCTGATAAGAGATGTTTAAAAGATTTCTATGATTGAATATAGCTATTACTCAACTCTATCAATTTCTTGCACAAATCTTTACTTAAATCTCACACCCTTCAACCTAACTCTAACCCTAACCCTATAATTTTATTAGTCTTACTGATTTACTTTATTAATTAGAGATAAGTTATATATATATTCTTTTTTATATATATATCTAGCATACTATATTATATCAAAAATATACCTCTTTCTCCACTATCTTATTAATAATAATAGTTTGGTAAGCAACCTTCTAAGTCCACTTTTTATAATTATTATCCTCTCTACTTTAGGTTGGTTTGCTATACCTTTTGCAGGGTAGTGGAAGGGAGGCAATAGTGATGAGTTATTCTTTTATTGGTATCAGATCAGTGTCTTCTTTACTTTTTCATAGTTTCTAGTTCCTTTGGCTATATCTGAAGTATATCCATTTTAGTGCAGTACCTTTTTCCTTTTGCTATCATCAACAAGATGCTGTCTCAGTATATCATAGACTACATAGAGAGTCAGCCAACCTTGGGCATCAAGTGTCTAGTATAGGTTATCTGCAGATCCTTAGTATCTATGGTAAGGTACTCTGGCTTTGGCAAGCTTCTTAGTGAGTATGGTTCTGGTATAAGTGACTGCTTTTCAGGTATTGTTGGGATGGGAGAGGAGATGGCTGTTACAGATAGGAGGAAGGGCAATAATAGTAAACCAGTAGGGTAGCAGGCTGAGGGCAGTTATCAGAGCTGAGATAGGTACTGCTTTAGTGGGGTCTTTTGATTGATGCAGAGTGATTAAGTAGTAGGTATCACTCTTGGCTTCTTTTGGTGATTCAGTGGGTTGGGCTTCAGTCATTGAGAGGAGTTGGGGGGTTTGAGGCTACCTATTTCAAGCATCTTGGCTACACTCAACTAGAACTGTGAGCTGATATGGTAATGTGATTGAGGCCTATAGGCTTGAGTAGTGAGATATTGGAAGTCTCCTCCCACTTCATATATAAGTCCTTTACTCATCTTAACTAGGAGAACTAGGCTCTACCCACTATAAAGTATTTTGATGAGGGTTTTTTCTTTGTCTGTCATTCTCTTTGGGGTGATAGAGACTATTCTATTTGACTTGGACATAGCCTTATATATATGTTGGGGTCTTGGGCATATATTTTTGGTCATTGTCATATAGTTGGATTCACTTCTTTTTTCTTTTTATAGTCACTTGGACTCCATTCCTTTATTAATACCCATCTATCCCATATAAATACAATGATCCCCCCCTTATCCGATCCCTCTAGGGGGTCCCCCCCCTCCACAAGTCAGTGTCGACATGGGCCATATCAGCGAATTTTTTGGGGTTGGGGATGACTGCCAGAGAGGTCTTGCAGCTTGTGGGAGAGGAGATTGCAGGGGCAGAGTCGCTGAAGTTCATCCCATCAGCTGAGGCAGTTGAGATAGGATTTGTCGAGGAGGAAGAGATGGTGAAGGCCTTGGAGAAAGGGCTGGTCATCAAGAGCATCAAGGTTGGCATGGCGAGATGCCTGAGGTGGGATCCGTGGGCAGTGCGACTGGTGATTGAAGGGCTGCCGACGTTGGGGAGACAGGAGACCAAAGGAATGGTGGCAGAGGCACTGGGGGCTTTTGGCGAGATGGTTGACTTTGGATTCATGTTCTGGGAGGGGACCAATCTGAGGAATGGCAACTGCGAGGTGATGGTGAGGCTGGAAGGCAAGGAGGCCACAGGGCAAGGGAGGGACTGGCCAGAAGTAGTTCATATTGGAGGGTAAGAGTGTAAAGTATGGAGAAGGAAGGGTTTGGAACAAGAGGAGGAGGAATTACTAATTGCTCTGGAGGAGAGAGAGGCTGCGAAGGAATTGCAGAAGAGGAAATAAGAGGAGTTTGCCAAGGACTGGATCTGGATTCCAACAGATGGGAGGAGGAAGAGGTGGCAAAGGGCAAACTGGGAGCGCCTGCAGACCATCCTTCAGGGCTTGAAAAGAGAGGAAGAGGAGAGGGCAGAGACGGCCAAAAGTCAGATGGAAGAGGTGGAGACGGCTTAGGTGTCCTTTTTGCAATTAGGGGGTGTGGAGAACTCCACTCATGCACCAGTAAAAGGAAAGTGGGCTGACAAGGAGGAGGCAAATGCTGGGGGCTTTGAGGAGGTCATTGAGGTGGTACCGGAGACCCAGTTGGAGGATGTTCGCATGGCAGGAGCAGCAAATGTTCATTGGGAATGCCCAGAGGCAGGTGAAGTAGTTCGGCTGGAGAAGGGCACTGAGGAGGATGACCTGGTGAATGTGGCTTCTGATGTGTCGGCAGATAGAGAGATGCTGCAGGAGCTGAGTAGGACCCCAAGGCCAGCCACCCCTGGGCCCATGGTGATGACGGCAGATGATTGGTATCAGGCGGTGCTCGAGGAACTTGTGGAGGAGGATATCAAGGAAGTGAATGTATTTAATGGATTGCAGGAGGCCTGGGAAGGATTCCTCAATATAGCATTGCAGGGGCTGAAGTTAGTGACTGTGATGGTGGCAGCACTTCTGGATGATGAAGGATATGAGGTAGATGAGGACCGTATGGCTGACATTAGGAAGGTTGCATTGGAGTGAGTAGATATCTTCTGCAGTGGTGTGAATGGAGCCCGTATTTGGAGGGCTATTTGTGAGGAGCATAAGGCAATTATCTATGGTAGGGCTAAAAAGGTAGTGGCAATTCTGGTTGAACTTTAAACATTTTTATTCATGATGATGAACAGTCTACGTATATTATCACTAAATGTCAATAGTTTGCATGATGCAGTGAAGTAAAGGCGGCTATTTCAGTGGCTAAAGACCAGGAGATATGATGTAGTATTTCTGCAGGACGTTCAGGCCTATGGGGAGCAAGATTATGAGGAGTGGAGTAAGGAATGGTTTGGTAGCACCGGGTGGAATGAGCAGGTGGGCATATTGGTTGGCTTGGGGAAAGGAGAGCTGAAGGAGGTGGAGGTATATGGTGATCGATTGGTCTGGGGAAGATTGAAAGGAGGAGCTGGTGATGGACTGGTGGTTGGCTCTGCATATTTGCCAGCAGTTAGCAGAGAGCGAAACCAATGGGTGGAAGATTGGCTGGATTGGGAAGGATGAGAGGAGATTGGGCTGGACATTCTAGGAGGGGATTTCAACATGGTGTGTGACAGGACACTAGACAGGTCTGATGGTGGAGGTGGTGTGGCAGTTTCTACAGGGCTCTCACGATGGCTTCAGGTTGAAAAGGAGATGGGATTGATTGATGGAGTACGACAATGTCAAGGTGAGAAGTCAGGACCATTTACTAGGTAGCACCTGGTCAGTGAGGATTTGGTTGGCACTAGGATTGACTGGATTCTGGTGGCAGAATGCTGGGGCAACATTTTGGATTCAACAGAGGTATGGTGGTGTCCCTGGTTGGATCACTGGAGTGTGGAGGCAAGTGGGAGATTCCAGGTGGCCAGTGGTGGTGGGGGCAGATGGCGACTTAATGTGGCACTACTCAAGAGACAGGTAGAGCGGGACCAGTTTGTTAAAATTGCAAGACAGGAAGTGGCATGGTGGAAGAACAGTGGCCAGTCAATAGCACAGTGGTGGGGAAAATTTAAACATATGGTGGGTGCTTAATGGCATGATGTAGGAGAGGTAGCTGGAAGGGAGCAGAAGGATAGAGAAAGGAGAGTAGAGCAGGGGCTTTGCTGGTAGCTGAGACTACTGGAGGGAGAGAACTCCTCAGGGGAACGTCGCTCCCTATTGGTCAAGGAGGTGGCTGAGTTGCGGTCGAATTTGAAGGCTGCTGAAGATAGAGTAGTGGATGGGTTGCTAGCAAGATTGCGAGCAAAATGGTTGGAAGAAGGAGAGTGACCCACCAGATACTTATTCGGAATCTTGAAGGCCAGGAAGGTGCGGCACAGCTGGGCTTCAGTGTTGCGAGAGGATGGGACAGAGGTGACTGAGATCACCGATATGCTTGGAGAGATTTCTGGTCGATGGTGCACTCTTTGGCAGGATGATGGAGGGCAGGTGGATGGAGAGGCAGTTCTGGAGGACAATAACAATTTGGTGGGCGGCTGGCCAGTGGTAGCAGAGCCAGCAATTGGTGGGGCAGTAATGGATAGGGTGACCCTTGAAGAGGTGTTGGAGGTTCTGAGGAAAGTGTAGGTGGTTTCATCACCAGGAGAGGATGGACTGCCATGGGAGTTCTGGAAGGAGTTTCAAATTGAGTTTGGGGTATGGCTTGTGGAAATGGCAAACTTTACACTGGGGGAAGGCCGCTGGATTGGCAATAGCTCCTTAGGGCTAGTTTCTCTGCTCTATAAGGAGAAAGGGGACAGATGGGTGTGGTGGAACTGGAGGCCCATTATAGTACTGAATGTGGATAGGAAGTTGGTCTCCAAGATTCTGGCAGGGAGAATGCAACAATGGATCGGCCGATTGGTGGGAGATGAACAGCGAGGGTTTGTGAAGGGGAGACAGATTTGAGATAGCACAGCCTGAGTGCAAAATGTTTTGGAGGGTTGTAGAAGCCGGCAGGTAGATGGACAAATGGTGTTCTTGGATCAGGAAAAGGTATATGACAGGGTGAGGTGGAATTATTTGGAGGCGGTTCTATGGAAGACCGGGTTTGGCAGAGAGGAGGCTCAAAAGCTGATGGGTCTGGTGTGGGGTTGCCGGGCTGCAGTGTTGATGAATGGGTGGAGTGGCCTGGAGTTTCTCTTAGGGTGAGGTGTGCCACAGGGGGATCCACTTTCACTCCTGCTTTATATTTTATCTTTGGAACTCTTGTTGGTGTGGCTGAAGGGAAGGCTTACTGGGCTGAAGATGGGAGAGGTAGTCTGGAAGTTGGGGGCCTTTGTGGATGACATGGTGGTAGGGTTAGGCAGTGTGGAAGATGTGGCGAGTTTGCAGGAAGGAGTAGGACAGTATGAGATGCTGGTGGGGGCGAAGCTGAACTGGGGCAAGTGTGAGACCATGGAGCTTGGAGCTGGCTTGGGGGAGCATGGACATTTTGGACATTTAGTTGGCCCTGGAGAGGCAGTTCGATATTTGGGTATTTGGTTCTCAGTATATGGGACAGTTCTACCGAAAGAGTAGTAGTGTG
>RBNI01004079.1:0-14680 GCA_003990745.1 Jimgerdemannia flammicorona | reverse complement strand
GGGGGGGTCGTCACGATAACATCTCTGCCGGTCGCATGAATAAAAAAGGTCTACATCTTGATTGAACAGGCGCTTCGGAATGCATCGAGAGTTCCCGTCCCGTGCATGTCGTTTAAATTACGATCTCGGGTTACGACAAGTCCTGCCCAATCTTCTCCCCCAGCCTATTTGCGGAGCACCGTAAACCAAGTTCGCATCCAGACATGCTTGCACGCATGTCGTGTTGCTGCTAATTTGTCTTTGCTCGGCTTCTAATTCTTATCCCTTAGTTCGTTGTTACAACATCCAAACTCGTAATCTATTATATATATCAAGTTATTTAAAAAAATAATAAAAAAAAAAAAAAAAAAAAAAAAAAAAAAAAAAAAAATGTTGTCGGAATTATTATTATTATTTTATTTTTTATGTTTCGTACAAATTTAAATCGAAAACAAACAAAGGGATAGCCACCCTTCATAGAGGATGCCGCCGCGAAGCCCGCCGCCGCCAAAATCGCTGCCGCCAACAAAACGCGACCACCGTCCGCCTCGACCCCCCTCCGCGCGGGGCGGAGGGGCGAGCGAGATGCTCTGTCTGTCCCGTCCGGAGCGGGATTAATACTACGAGGGGAGGAGGGTGCGAGGTTATATGTTTTTTTTTTTTTGAGGGGAACGCGAGAGGGGTAAGGGGATGAAGCGCGGGCTGGAGGGCGAAATTGAGGTTGTATTGATACCGCATCGGTGAGTCTGCTGGTTAAGGGGTGTGGATGCGGCGAGGGAATGTTGCGCGGGAAGGAGGGGAGGGCATGTCACGTCCCTTGTGGTTTGGGTGGGTATCATGTTTAAGGTCAAAGGTTGTTACGTGTGGCCCATATACCATACATAATTGTCAGGATAATGTTCTTATCGAACCTTATTTCCGCTAGCTTGCGTCAGTCAGTCAATTCTAATCCAATTACGCATTCCCCAGAATGCTCTTGATGTATTTACATGCATTTAAATGTTCAGAGATGTCCCACGAAAGTCCTAGGATAACTTGCCCCATCGCCATACTACAAATACCCTTTCCCTCCCAAAAACAAGAAAAAAAAAAAAAAAAAGTGCCAGCATTTCTACTTATCCCTTTCCTTTCGACTCAATTCAAAACGGGATCCCAAACTTGGCCAACGACGTCTCCAAGATCCCCGCCATATTCGTAAAATACCGTGTCACGTGTGCGCTGTTTCCAGGCACCTTCCATATGATCGCCTTGATAATTTCCATGCTCCTCCTCAAATTCCTCCTCCCCATGGCTGCGAGCCTGATGTCCTTCGACCTGGACAGCCTGAGATGCATGTCGCATGCATGTAGTAGGTATTGCGGATCGAAATTGCAATACCATCGCGCGAACATGTGCTCCGCGATATCAGTGATAATATTGGCGCACTTGACGCAGATGGTTAGCGAACGGAGCGATAGCTTGGCGGCATCGGATTCGGTGGCGAAGGCGTCTAAGTCGTTGGGCTCGAGTGGGGGGAGGAAGTGGGCGTGGAGGCTGAGCCAGCAGATGTAGAAGCAGAGAGTCAGGCTAAGGGTATAGGGGTCTGCGCGGGCGAGCTCCTCGGGCGACAGGTACTGGAAGATGTTTGGGGTGACGCGGTATGTGGCGGGGAGATCATTGTACCAGCGGATGAGCGAGGTCTCAACGCGCGAGCACGACTCGACCGAGAGCTTGTCGGTGAGCCCAGCATAGATATATTGCATGTCAGTCAGATCGTCGACGAACTGGTAGTTGCCCAGCTCGATCGTGTAGGCGAAGAAGGACACGGCCCGCGCTGCCTGGCCCACCTCTCCCGGGAGCGGCTTGGGCGGACCCAGCACTCGGACGTGCATCGACGAGGAATCAAGAATGTACAGAGTACCGTGGTCATGCAGGAACTGGAACTTGGTGCCTACGCTGCTCAAGAAGTAGAACAGGCGCTTGAACATTTCCCGTTCGGCCTGCAGGTCGGGGTCCTCCGCACCGGGCTCCAGCAAGTAGCAGGGCCTGAGTTCTTCGGCGATCCTCAACGCCGCGGTCGTGTACATCCACATCCTCGACACATTCAGAGAGAAGAGCATGTACTGCATCAGGAGCGCCATCGTGACTATCGTGCCGAACCGAGGTTCGTCAAACACCTCGCTCAAAAGGTCCCTCGCCTTGGCCGCGAAATGGTCCGACACTTTCCTCTGCTCCTCCGGGTTGATCCGCATGCCCACGAAAACCTCGCCCACGTGGTCGCACTGTCGCGTTGACATGATAGCGCAGATGGCGTTGGTGATGGCAGAGGAGGTAGGATCCTGCGGGTCGTTGAAGAACTTGCAGAATGCCGGGCGGTAGAAGAGTGCGCATACGATGTTCATGCATTCGAAGTAGCCGTCAAAGAGCTGCTGAACTAATGCATGATCCACCCCCGATCGCACAAATCGGGTGTACAGCGTCGCCTCGGTCACCTTTTTCCCGATGGCGTCCTTGAGGACGATGATGCTCGTCTCGCTCACGACAAAGTCCATCTTCGTCACGTGCAGGGAGGGCCGGTTCCCGGTGCCCCGGTGGCGGAGGAGGTAGGTGGGCGAGAGCGGGTTCTCCGGGTCGTCCGAGTGCATGCGATCGGTGTTGTGCAGCGCAAAATCCATGAGGTCCTGGAAGGTGCGAATGTCCGTGTGGATGCGAATCCTTCCAGATCGTATCGTTATCTTCCAGTTGAGCTGTCGGAAAATTTCCAGGTCCGGCTGGTAATTCGCGTTGAGTGCACGCCGCCTGGTGGGGCGGGAGACCGTCGTGACGCCACTTGCGTCGTCGCTGAAGGTTGTTGCGGGAGTAGACAAGGTTGTTGCGGGAGTAGACAAGATTGATGCGGGAGTAGACAAGATTGTTGCGGGAGTAGACACGCCTGCGTCCGTGGTGGGTGACGAGAGCTCGTCATCGGTGGTGAGTTGGGAGAAGGTGGAATTTGAGCTCCACGGGGATCCAGGGGTATCTATATATTCAACAAGTTAATGGGGTAACCATTGATGTAATATATTTAAAAAAAAATCCAAGTTAATAGTAAAAAGATCATTACCCATTTCGACACCATCAAATGCGGGACCCAGTCGCGCCACTACCTCCAACGCCGGAAAGTCGGGCACTGTCCTCAACGCCACCACCTCCCTCTCGAACGAGGCCAGCTGCCGTTGCAGCTCCGCCACGTCATCTACCATCTGCGCCCTCTCCTCGACGACGTCCTCATCTTCTTGGGGCTCTTTGGGCTTCTCCTTTTCCTTGGATGGCTCGTAGACGCACTGCAGCTTCATCCGCTGGCAACGGAGGCATGGCTCATCGATGTCGGGCGAGTTGGGAACGCATTTCCGTCTATTTCGGCGGCAGGATTCGCATGGGTTGCTTCTTCTACGGAAAGACGGGTCGAGGGTTGGGTAGTTCAGGTCCATGAGAAGTTTGCTGGGTTTGTTATTGTTGCGCAAAAAGTGGGCGTAGGTCAGACGGCGCTTTATACGACATTGGAGCGTTTTGTATCACGTGGCGAACTGTCACACGGCATAAGCGCACCACGCCTTAATTCTTTTTCTAGTCTGAATGATAATCCCAACACGGAAAGGCGCAACATGGATTCGACAAACAGCACGTATGCGAACACTACTTAGTGGATAGGAAAGGGAAAAACAACACCCGGGAACACGTGGCGCAGTTCAGGGCGATCGGAGTTCTTCCCGAAATGCAGAACCCCCCGCAGGTTCCCAATTCGTCCTAGGGATCTGGTTTTTGCCCGAGTCGTAGCCGATTCTGGTGTCCTTCCGGCTTCCGATCTTCCTTTATTCCGCATAGTTCACTGTAGACACATATATCCATGCTCTCATTTATCCTGAACCCATGGTTGACCGTCGTCGTGTCACTGACTCTCTGTACCCTTGAAACGATTGCCCAGCATCCGGCGAACTCACGCACTCCCAGCTCGCTACCTTACAGCAGCACGTTTCACAATCACCCGTTATCCCACGGCGAGTGCCAACCCCTCATTACATGCGTGGACTTAGCATTCTTGGCTCTTGGCTGTGCCATCCGGATTGGAATGCCGTGACCTTGGCATTGGTAGCTATGACCATACTGAGCAGGGTTGCAATTTGTGGCCAAACCTAATTCAGCTTAGCATTAGTGGCTAAATAGAGTGTGCTATATAGCAGAATGCGGTGCCGGACGTGAAGATACGTATACATGGTTTGGTTGGTCCAATGTCGCCCATTTGTTATAGTATGTCTCGTTTCATTGTGATCGTGCGGGTAGATTTATCAGCTGATTATGTAATGAAGGTTCGACACGAGACATTTCATTTGGTAAACATTGTACAAAAAAAGAACCCCTGTCTTCGTAATGGCGTTTCAACACCAAAAGCGCTCATGCCCGAAATTCGGGAATATGAAAAGATCGATTGAAGAGCGGGTATGTATTTTATTTATTTTATTTTATTTTATTTACCAGGGTGTGTGTGTGTTGGAATGCGGGGGACGCGATGCGGAGGACGGGGTGAGGACGGGATACGGAGGGCGGGAGAGGGTGGGAGGTGAGGCGATGGGCGGACGGAAAATAGCAAATCGAAAATGAGGTAGGATATCTATCAACAGGAATTGATTCATTTTGCGCACATAAAAAATAGGATATTCATACATTAATCCTAACAATGCACAGATGAGTAAATTGACATGCAGACAGCCCCCATACATCACAAAAATCAAAAATCGTACCGCGATGACGACGATGGACGACGGATGAAGGACGACGGATGACGGACGACAGACGACGGACGATGGACGATGGACGACTAAGTGCAGAATGGCGATGAACACAACGATGATGAACGACGCCAAGCACAAAACAGCGATGAATGACGACTAAGCGCAGAATGTCAATGAACGACGGCTTAGCCCAGAACAGCAATGAACGACAGAATGACGATGACGGTAACGAAGCGCAGAACAGCGATAACGACGACGACGGATGATGAATGACGGATGACTGATAAGCGCAGAACGATGACAACCATGACATCGATTAAGCGCAGAACGGCATGGGTGGCAAACCATTGCGAGGTACTCACGAAGCCATGTCAGCAGAGGGGTCTCGTTGGTGGGCATCTCGTCGGTTTGACAGTACAAATATTGTTGAAGGGAGGTTTCGTCTGTGGGAATCTCGTTCAAAGGATCTCAGCGGAGGGTCGGAAAGTCCCAGCTGGTTATGAACGAACCCCTATGGACATAATAATCGACTCACGGGTACCTACGGCTGACGCGACCCGTGCTCCGTGCGTTCACGGCAGGAGACTTTGGAAGAGACAATCTTGGTGAGGGGGGGGTTCGTCAATGCAGGAGGTCATTGCAGTAGAGTGTATGTCGTGGCCGTGGGAATGAAGGAAAGAAGTGTAGAGTGACTGTGAAATTCATTACAAAAGGAGGGATACCTTATAGCACCACCGTTTTTTTCCCTGAACCTGATTTTTTCCATCACCCGATATTTTTTGCTATATGGATTTTTTCATATTATCCAATGCAGATCATCGCTATCTTTGATAAAACGCATGGACGCGTTCGTGCATCTTTTTTCTTTTGCCTTATACTCAGCACAATGGAGCAAACTTCTGACCCCAACATTTCCATTTATCCCCTCTGCCATTCCCCTCATTACCACCACCATCCCTGCTGCCATTACTCTCATTGCAACTGCTATCCCTAATACCACCCACCGAAAGAGGCATATTATTATTGATGAAGATGGCAATGAAGACAATGATGCCTCTGTCATTTATACAATCACAATACTTCTGTTCCCAATACTGACCTTACTATACTTACACCTGCTAACCTCACTGGTCCTACTGTCATTGTGGAATCTCCCAACCTCATTGATCTCATCAATCTTGCCACTGATCTTGCCAGCCTTACTGCTGATCCTGCCAACTCTGCTACTAATTCTACCACCTCTTCAAGTCTCAGTTATAGTAGTGAGTCTCAAATTCTTTCAAGTAGAAAAGCCATTCACTATATCTATAGAGGAATTTGAAATAATGTGGCAAGAAATTGACAATGTTTGAGTGTAGTTCAGATAAATAAAGAAGCTTATAAAAGGTTGATGGACTAAGAACTATGATTGCTAGTTTAAGAAATACTATTTCTCATCAATCAAAGATTCAAATACTCTAGTGAAAAAGAGAAAGAAGACTAATGCACAGATTTTGAATCTTTGTGAAGCCAGAATTACAGTAATCTGTAAGGATGACAAAGTAACTATTTGTAAAACTAAGAGCAGCCTAGACCATTCTCATGATCTCAATATTAGTGATATTTGAAAGATACTAAGTATAGTCAAAAACTTCATCAAAATAGAGGTTAAAAGAGATATTGTATACCAGCAGTAAAGAGAGCAGTGATCAATACATTTAAGAAAAAAAAGATTGGTGTAGAATATCTCAAATTAGCAACTATTCTCAATATTTAGCATAGAGTACATAGAGGGATTAATACTCCTTTTATTAGTACTGATAACCTAGAAGTTGATGTCAATGATATAATTAAATGGCTACAGTCTCAAAGTTATCAAACTGAACTACTTATCAATGATAATTACCATAGTTTTATATTTGTTACTGAGTAGTATCTGAATACTCTTCAAATATATAGTAGTGGTTATTTTACAATTATAGACTCAACTCACAAGACCAACAAGTATTTCTAGAAGCTCTATACTGTTTTGATATAGAACTCATTTGGCTCTTAGCTACTAAGTAGTTATTTTTCTATTAGTAGTAAAAAATAATATATATATTATTACTATAGGACTCTAAGTACTTAAACAGTAGGCTAAAATATGATAACCTTATTGCTTCCTTATTGATCAATCAGTAATTAAGAAAAATACTATTAAAAGAATATTTTGTAGACTTGTAGCAGGTGAGCAGGAGGTAGATATTCTTTATTATACTTGGTATGTTCAGAAGACAATTACTTGACACCTTGGTATTTTTGAGAAAAGTTGCTTCTTGATACTTCAGGCAATGTATAAACTCACTCATCTCAGTTATAAGATGTTAATTGAACAAGTAAAATAGAATTATATTTGTCAATATCTTCTTCTAATTACAACAAAGTGAGCAATGTGGAGTTGATAGTATTTTTCAATCCTTTTTTAGATAACATTAACTAGTCTAGTAGAATTATATCATGCTGTTCTAAAGAAGAAGACTAAAGTCAATTTTGGTCTTTCTGGTACTTATAAGATTATTCATGAAACTGATACTAGCTACTTCATATAAAACCATCAAGTTCAGTTAGACTTTTGGTCAAAATTAATTACTGAAGCAGAGAAATATCCTTATCTTATTGGATTTCCAAACTCTATTCAGAATCTCCTCCTTGATAAGATCTGTACATTTGAGAAATATTTAGAAGATAGAAAGATGATATCTGATTATCACAACCCTCCTCATTGTAATTGTCAGTTCTTTTGTAAGTATATGTTATCATATCAGTATCTCTTCTACTTAGATATCAATCAAGGCTACCTTACTGAGAACTACTGGACTATCTTTTTAAAAATATTCAAAGAATCTGGATTTGACATCTATCTTGTACATATTCAGATCATTGAAGAATAGTCTGAAGATCTAAGACAGATTGAAGCTGAGCAATAACATCTTCAATTTTATGTAGTACAAGAGCAACTTCATGAGTACTGGTTCCAACTTGAGGAAGAATTTTGTGAAAATGATAATAACCAGTACCTACAGCATTTGATCAAGCAAATCAACAATATTCAGTAAAAATATAATTCATAGATAATATTTTATTTGATCTCATTTCATTCATAACCCCTTGTTTTCTCCAAACTCCACTTTACTAATTATTCTTATTTTGCAATTATTAGCCCTAAAAACCATAATGAAGGCACTGGCCACCACAGGTGTTATGGTGAAGAGTGTCTGCATAATGATATTTATAGCTAGCTGTCTATTCTTCTATCTCTCTTCAGTAAATAAAACCATCTTATCTGATATGCTTGATAGTCCCAGGGTATATTTTGACATAATGTGTGCATGTATAGCATGAAGGGTGGCATATATGGTGTGCAGGGCTTGAGCAGCATGACTTAGTGGCTTTAGAGGTTTCAGGTTTGTATGGCTTGAGCATATCTCAGTAATTTAGCACTCTGCGTAGCTTGCTCGAATGGGGACACTTGAATGGTTGATAGTAATGGCGATGGAGGTGAGGCAGTGTATAACTTTCAAAATGCATGCCAAACACTACCATTCTGTTGATGTATTTACCAATAAACAATTATGGATGGATGAATGTTGTCACTGTTATCATCGTCATTGATATGGATGCCTGCAATGGTGGGTTTGAAGAAGAGGTGTCGACGAAAAGACTAAAAAGGACCGTAAACAGCGTGAATAATTTCATTGGTGTGGTAATCAGAAAATATCGGGTGGTGGAAAAAATCAGGTTCAGGGAAAAAAACGGTGGTGCTATAAGGTATCCCCAAAAGGAGCAACGCAAACTTTACGTGGTCAGACCGAGAGCGCAGCTGGGCCTTCCTAAAAAAGGACGCGTTTATCAAACACGTGCGCAAAACGACATACTCCAAAACGAGGACAGTGGCATTAGTCAGGTGCATCGTCACAGTCGCTGTTCTTACAAATACTTTGGCGGCCCTTGCCGCCTCTTCGTTCCTCGTTGTTCGGCCTGGACCTCCCGCCGCTATATAGCGCAAGAAACACACGACTACGCTCACGTTGGTGGTGACGTACATATCGAGCATTAATGGTTGCTGCAACTCGGTGGCGATGGTTGCGACGATGGTTGCGACGATGGAGAGGACGAGCAGGCCAGGAACGTCATGTAGACGTATATGTTCAGCATAGATAATATAAATAACGAGGTCTGACCTTTCGATTATTTAAACTTGCATGGTACTTTATATATTCGCTTTATATTATATATATATTAAACCTCGCTTTTACAACCGATTTTTTTTTTTTTTTCCCCTTAATATTAATGCCAGAGTTGTTAACTTTAAACCCCTTCCATCTAGCAGATCTCATCTGCGTCAATGGTGCCTGATGGTTACAAGCACGGCAGACGACATCGGTGGGGTTGGGAGGTTGAGAGGACGAAGTCATTTGTATGTTGCTCGCGGAAAAGTTGAAATTTGAACGACTTTAAATCGTTGTTAGATTACTTTCTGTCAAGGTTCAAGTGATGGTAGGTTATGATTTTGTGATTACTGATAATATGTACAGCCTCTGGTGTTGTTGAAGGGATAAATGTTTTCAGGAATAAGATAAAGCTAAATGGCTAGAACGTCGCTAGGGTATAAAGTGTCGCAAATGGGATAGTGCACTAGACGTGATACAAGCTTATGGACTGACTAAGACGAAGATGGATGGACGAACTGACTAAGAACGGATACGGATGGACAGACTGACTAAGAGGGGGTGGACGACCTGACTATACTAAGATAAACTGACAAAGATGGATGAACTGGTGGGCGGACTGACTATACAAAGGTGGATGGACTAACAGTTTTGCACAAGCATTTCGCGCCCAAAATTTACATCTCTGCCAAATCCGATTACCCTCACATATCGATTTTGATTCTTGCCATTTCCTCTGCGATCTGGCGCAGCTGGTCATGCTTGTGGAACTGCTTCTTGGTGAACGGTGGCGACACCAGCTCGGCCGTCAGCCCGTCGTAGAAATCAAACACTTCGTCCGAGTCTATATCACTGGCCTGACGTTCGCGCCCATGCTCGGCCCTCCGCTTTTCAATGATTGCAATTGTTTCTGGTCCAAACGCCGTCGCGCGCTTAAACTCATAATTCTGTGCTCCATTCACGGGATCATTGCACTTTTCGATCCCAGGCGCACGCACCACTTCTGTGAATTCTTGAGTACTTGGCTGATATCTGGACGTTGTACCGGGTCCCGTTTCCAGCATCTCCTGAGTTCGTCGATCAATTGCGCCGGCGCGCCTGGGATGAGCTCCTCGCGCAGTGATTCGGGGAAGGTGGTGAGGGCGGTGCCGCGGGGTAGGACGCCTGTAACGGCCTGCCACAGAAGTGTAGCAAAACAGTAAACGTCTGAGGCGAGAGTTTGTTGTTTGCGCTCGAAGACCTCGGGGGTAAGGTAGTCGATGCGGCCAAAGATCCCCTCGTCATCCGACATATCGTCGACAAACTTTCCGAGCCCAACATCAAGCAGTATGGGCATCTTGGGTATTCTTATGCTGCTGGAGTTGAGATCCAGAAGGGTGTAATTTAGTTGGCGTAGGGTCCCAAAGTCCTTGATGAAGGCGACGTTATCCGGGTGGAGATCGCTGTGGCGGATGCCGAGCGCGTGGAGATTATTGAGGCGGTCGGCGAGACGGAAGGCCATGACGGCGAAGTCAAACCAGTTGGTATAGCCCGTCAAATGGGTATCACCGAGAGTGCCGTTATCTGCAAGACACATGACCATCAGGCATTTGTGGGTGTCAGGATGCTTCGTAAGTCCAAAATGAGGTGCAGTGGAGATGATGCGGCGGGCATCTTTGGATTCTTTACGGTGGTCGGCGGTTAGGAGAACGTTCAATACTAACTGCAGAGAAACCAAGCGAAATAAATTATCTCATGAGAAAACATATCTGCAACTAGCAAAAAAAAATGCGGAAAACTCCCGTAAAACGATTAAATATTACTACGAACCTCGTGTATCATACCCCGCTCCAAACCATCGACATTCTTAACTTTCGCATCATCCAAGATTCCCCTATACACGGTCGCGAATCCACCCTGTCCCAGCCTCTCGATCTTTGTAAATAGATCCGGCGATATCCATACCAGATACGGTCTAAGCTGTAAGACGCCCAAGTCGTGGAGGATACTGCCGAGCTCATTGGCGCGCTCTGGGAACATGGTTTTCCGGTCACTCATGACATGGGTTCATGGAGGGCAGCGATGAGCTTGGAGAATGAGAGATTGGAAACAGACATTTTCGCGGTGACTAGAAATGTGGTGTGGGATTTTCAAAAGTTTTCTATGTTTCGCCACCTCTGACAAATATATACAATGTATTCAATTAAAATGCCACCTCGTGTGCTTATAACCCAATCACGTGTGATCGAAACTGAAATTAACGATGATGCGGCGACCATTAGCAGCAAATGCCAGGAAGACCCACATCACCAAAACACAACAGCGCTCTGATTTCAAACCCTCTCGCAACGCCCCCCTTCATGCGAGCTATGCGAGCGCTGTCTAGGCACATGATTTAGCACGCCAAGTAAATAAATCGAGGCAAATTTGTGCTGCTCCTTCATTGCGATCAGCATAACGAGATTTCCTTTACCAAACCCCTCTGCTGAAATTCTGACAGACGAGATTCCCACAAAGTCCCCAGAATGCCCTCCACGCCTACCTTATATACTCTGCTGCAATGACAAACGCCGAAATCACTCCCTGTCGCCAATGCCGCATCTTACGTCATTTGTGGTATGGTGAACGAAATCGTACCAGATTTCAATTGGCCAACCGACAAAATCTTCGCGTACCATAATTATTTACAATTCAACTATAAAGCCCCTTAAATTGCCAATAATTTCTATGGAATAATATATTACCTTTTTTACTATTAACACTATACAATTATAAGTCAATCTTAAAGTAAGCAATATATCAGTGAACGCACAAAGCCATAATTGTCTTTGCAAAGTTAGCATTACCAATAGCAGCCTCTACCGATGTTGCGTTCGCATTAGCGAAAGAAGATAAAATACCATGTTCTTAGCTTCAAAATACAGTATTTGAAACTCACCCGCTGAGCTCTTCTGATCGTATATTCAAGACCACTCTTCAAGGTGGTAATGCCACTCTTAGGAGCCAAGTTCGTTTGTACAACTTGTAGGAGTCCGATTTCCACACATGTGTACCAATGAAATGAACAGGTGCGCATATATATGATTGAAAAGCTCCTTGGATACCCTCCTCGTAGTCCATCAATGCCTCGCGTACGATCGGGGCTTGTCAATATATAATTTATTACTATTACTCCACTGCAACTGCAATTTGCGAGTGTGTATGTCAGATCAACACGTTCAGATACAAAATAAATAAAATAGAAATATTAGGCGAATTTGTGCAGGTTGCTGGATAGATTCACACTAAAATAATATAAATGCGAAGCACATGCCGGTTCAAACATTTGCAAGTTCGGCGCAAATTCTTGTCACAGGGAAATTGTAGAGTTTTATGCGCATTTTAGCTGTTCCAATAGAACGTCTCCAGTATTTTTAGACATTATCATCGACGATGAAGGTTTAAGAGCAGATAATTAAGAAAAAAAAAAAAAAAAAAAAAAAAAAGGTAGACATCTGGAAGGATAAGTACCTACAAATCCATACAATATATATCAATCAGCTATGGAATGAATGACAAAATTAAATGCGATCTTTTATCCGATACTTGGATTGAGAGCCCAAAGTCACAGCAGGGTACACCTTGTCTGGAAGGTTGGTCCATGCAATCCCGTGGTTAATTCCATTGATAGAAAGGGCGCAAGTATGGTTGCGTTGATCCAGATGAAATGTTACTACATCGCCACTCTGAATAGTGACTCCATAGTCACGTTCTTCTCCTGGCACCTTCACCTTTCGATGGTGGTACCAACAATGGAATCCCCACGCTGATGACATGTTATACATGTAGGAATCGAAGCTAGTGAACTCCTCACCCAACAACCCAATCTCGGTGAAAGGACCAATTCCGATATATGATCCAACGGACTCGACCACTACGTCCCATTCGCACAATCCCTCCTGAGTCGTCGTTCCGGGGGCGGAGATCCTCGCCGTCTGCCTCATGGATGCTGCGGGAAGCTCCACAACCTTGCCGTCGTCTGAGACGACAACGCAAGAACCGACCTTCGACCGATCCCACTGGACACCTTCACTTCCTCCATATTGAGGTTTTCGATATCCGGACGGGTGTCCCGTTGGGCACACGGTGTTCTTGCATGCGTGGTGACAAAAGGCCATGTAATGCGGAGACGTCTCCGCCAACCCATTGACTGCCTCAGTGAGGCTCTTCAGGCGATGTGGGCATACCAGGGTGAGGTCCAAATGCCTCATCATTTTCAGCAGCGAGTCATTTCCGAGACGGATTTTACCCTCGCATCCCGGAACCATATTTACGACATCACGTAAGATGTCACGACGCTCCGAGTCATTGGGTCCCGGTTCTTCGGCATGCGCCCAGACCCAGTCGACGACGCACAGCAGCAGGTCGTGTTCAGAAGTGACAAAGGTAGTCGCGTAGGGTGCAGTGAAGAGCAGCTGGATGGCCTCCTCAGAGAGATCTGTCAACTCCCCTATGGCGAGCTTGCGAGAATAGAAGGGCTTGAGAAGCGCGGCATAAAAGTCCTTGCTGGCCTCGCTCCATGGGATGGAGGCGGCGGCCCCGTTTAGGAGGGATGAGGAGACGCCAAAATCGGAAATGTCTTGGGCTCGCTCCAGCACCATTGCCAGGAGATTCGGGAGGAGAAGGAAGCTCGCGGCGCGATAGATATCCACCGCAATGTTGATTGTGGTGTCGTCGATTGTTTCGGTGTAGATGAAACCGAGAACGACAGTGAGCTCTGCAGACTTGATGTCATGGAGGACGACTCGCTGGGAGATACTTTCTTGCATGTTTCCGTACAGCATGGCCTTGAAGACGGGGCACCTTTGGGACCGCATGACATTAATGAATATGAGACAGACCTAAAACCATGAAACTTAATCAAGAAACGATCGAGCATACCTTGCAGCCAGCACAGCACGGCAAGCGCCAAGCTCGATGCCATCAGCGCAGGCAATAGTTACGTCATGGTAGGTTGTGTCTGTCCATATTGAGGCGATGTCGTCCTTGAGGCTAAAGCCACTGTTGGATTGCATAGTGTTTGATTTTTGGGTTGTTGATTCAAAGTATGTTCCTGAGCACATTGACCGGTGGCACAGTGCCCAAAATCAACTTCGGCGGGCAGACTGCTAACGTCATCAGCGAATCACTAAATAGCAAAACTCCCGTTATGAGATTTTGTTGTTTTATTATTTTGCCATCCCGGCTAAGTACTGCGGGAAGTAAAGTCAAGATTTATAAAGGCAACTTCTGTCCATCTATATGCCATATAGTTCCCCAATCTGCATTTTATTTTTTATTTTTTCGACATCACTTGGTAACGTTTTGCACTTATCATAGCGCTCTAAAATAGGTATTCGCCCGGTAATTATACACTGGAGGACGGAGGGAGTTGCGATCCGGAACACAAGGATATAGTAGCTGAGAGAATAAATATTTTAGACATTATCATCACCGGATCGGCGCCATTGCCATATCTCGCTGCTCTCCCCACATCCATTCTCTGCTCCTTCCACATCTCATGCAATATCCCGCAACAAACGTAAAATACAACCTCGACGCCGGAAATAGCTTGCATTTCTTGTAATTGTAATTTGGGCCCATCTACTCTTTCCAATCCTCGCACAAATGGAGATATGAATCGCGTAACCGAGGCATCCTATGCATGCTCGATCTGCGGCTGCCGGTGCGTGGTGAGCCGAAGAGTTCAGATATCGTTAATGGCTTAAATGGAGATGGAGTCGGCTAGCCGTTCTCACAAAAAAA
>RBNI01004078.1:0-14681 GCA_003990745.1 Jimgerdemannia flammicorona | reverse complement strand
TTTTTTTTTTTTTTTTTGTTTTTTTTTTTTTCAGCTTATTCTTTTATTATTATTATTCATTGTCGAAAGCGAAAGCGAAAGCGGCTTCCCCCCCTCCCTCCCCCCCCTCCTCATTCCGGCGCTTGCATTAATTGAACCTCCCTCCCCCAACTCATCTTTTACGCGAGCATACCCTATTTTGAAAAGGGCCGTTGGTTTGCGCATACGTCTTCAACGCATGCATGGCCCGTTCGAAGACGCTTCGGTCGGCGGAACCTTGTAAAAAACCCCTCACCCACTGTCGAACCCCTTGGTGCACATGATCGAGAACCCCGCGTTTTGCCAAGCTAGTAGGTTTTGGGAATTTCTAGCATTTACAAAGCCACCATTTAGTGACACAAGAGAACAGGATGACAGAGTATATACTGCAATGTATATTTGCACATACACGAAGAGCAACAGCCAAAATTATACCCCAAGTATCAACAAGGGTAAAAAAGGAATAACTTATCCGAGAGTATGCCGAGCGGCTACACACAATGATGCATCGGCAGCTGGTATAGTGGTACATCGCGTCGCATAGGAAAAAAAATGTGCCAAGCTATAAATACCTAACAACCACATTGGATCATCTACCCATCTTCCGCCATCCCACTACCGACCACCCTCTCCCAACCCTCGGCATGTTCCCTAAATCCTTGCGTCTCCAGCACCTTTATGATCCCTGCATCTGCCTCCAGATGATTCGGCAAGACAATCCTTGCTAGTTTGGAGCACACTGGAACCACCCTCTCGACGAATTCGCGTGAGATTTTTTCGCACGCGTAGATGTTGAGATACTCGAGTCTGGGCCAGGGCTCTCTCACCGAAGCCCACATGCCCCCCGGTGCGGCCCGGATGTTGGTGCACTTGCTGATGTTGATGCGCCGTAGCGCGCGGCCTGTCCGGATGGCCCTTTCGAGGAATGCATCGTCCAGCCGCTGGTTGTTCGAGAAGTCGAGGTGGGTCAGGTCGGGACACCTCTCAACAATTTTCGCCATGTAGTAGTTGATGGGGGAGTTCGGCGTGTAGTGGCGATAATAGCTGGTGTCGCCGCATGTAAAGCCACGGAGGCGCGGACACTTTTTTCCAATGGTGTTCAGAAGGCCGAACGAGTTGTAGCCGTAGGATTCAGTGATGTGGAGCTGGAGTAGGTTGGGCCAGCCGGCGATGCAGTCGCCAAGGTTGGTCATAACGGTACGGTGGAAGTAGGCACGCTCGATGCCAGTGTGCTGCGCCAGTGCTCTCACAGATACAATATCTGGGGTCCCGGACAGGAATTCGACGTGAACGAGGTTGGTAAGGTGCGGAAGGAGACAATCGAGCTGGTACTCCCAGGCCTTCCAAGACATGTCCATGAGGATCCAGAGGCGCTGGACATTGCCACAGAACGGTCCCAAGCAAGAGTAGAGTCTGATAACGTCGTTGAACATGATGTCGAACGCGTCCGTGTCACAGAAGTCAAAAAAAAGTGCTTTGATATTGGGGGCCATTGACATAATCGACGCGATCGATTCGAGAACCTCGTCGGCAAACCCCTGCTTATCCCCGCCGCTTTCTTGGGACGTACTCCTCACGTCGCGGGTCCAAAGTTTACTCGCGATGATGTCAATATCTTCAATTATCTCTCCGTAATTTAGTCCCAGGTGACGCGCCTCGAGAAGTAGATCGTGAAGACGGCGAAGTTCAAGGAGGTCTAAACCAGCTGACGACATGAAGGGTCGTTGGAGGCATTGGTTAATGAGGGGATGTGCAACGGCGAGCCACGAACGACAGGTCAGTGCCGCGGCGATGATATCAGATGGAAGAGCTTTGACCGAGGTTTGTGAAAGAGATGTTTGTTGAACAAGCAGTTTGAGGATTTCATAGAGGACTTCCTCGGGGATGGCTGAAGCTAAAGGCATGTTGTCAAGATTATTGCTTCGCCATGTGGCTTATTTCTAATGAAGTCTATATCGGAAGTCACAATTTAATTATGATCGATATGGTGATGGTGCCTGAGCCCCTGAATGGTGATGGTGCCAGGGCCCCTGAGCGACACCTTGAAAATGAAGGGTCCCTTCCACCCACATTTGCAACTCCTGGTCATCTTCTCGAGACAAAGCACAATCATGAATTTTTTTATGCTTCAAAATGCTCGCTACAAGGACGATCTGAAAAGCAATTTGTTCACTTGTGTAGCCTCCTTATACTCCTTCACCAGGCCCGAAATGGCCTTGAACTTATCGTTGCCAGCATCGCCGAGGAGTAGGAAGAGGATGGACTCTGAGGTCGTGACGTAGGCACCAGCTTGCCTCAGGCGCTATTTGTTTCGACACAAAGTAGTCATCTCGGTTTTTGTCGAAAAGTGATATTGACAATCAAAGAACACGAAAGGGAAAAGGCTATCGTGCTCACATTCAAGGCGATCTCAATCTCAGGGAAATTGATCGATGAGACCCCATCGGCAAGGATGTGAACATCAATCTGGTTTTCCAGTAAGTCCAGGGCAGTCTGGAAGACGCAGACGTGGGACTGGGGATATCAGAAGATGTTAGTCGATTTCACTCTTTCCATCACATGCCCAATAGTCGCCTACAGCATACATACCTCGAGACCAAACAGCACGACGGACTTTATGTTAGACTTCTTGAGCTCCTCCGCGACCTCCGGGACGTACATGGAGAACTTGGTCTTTTTGATCTTCAACCTGGCCTCGGAAATGTCGAGCTCCGAGATGGTAGCGCCAAGAGCTTTTCGAGGGACGAGAGATTTTGGTAGAGGTATTAGAGGTATTGATAAACCAGAGGAACTGTCAGAGAGTATGTGGCCAAAAGTTACGATGACATTCATACCTTTGGGATTTTGCTCGGTGACGATGAGCGGGATACCGAAAATCTTGCTCGCCTTAACCTACGCATTGCGGTCATGACGATCAGACACTTGGTGTAAACACTCTGCATGACAAGAGTAGCACATATTCACCTACCATCTTGACCGACGTGGAAATGAGCGAGGGGAACTGCCAAATGGCACTGCGGAACCGTTCCTGGATATCGCAGATGAAAAAGGCGGTCGTATCCGGGTCGACCTTTGCGATTCTGGAGGCAAGTGACATTTCGGGTTCGGGTTCGGGGTTCGGGAGGGTTTAAATTTCAATGGGGTTGTTGCACGTGATACGATCCCGTGATCGTATGACTAGCTTTCTTCATCCAAATAGTTGCGAGTATCGAATGACACCACAATTTGTTCAAAGTGGAAAATGTATTTTTAAAGAAAGAGACTAACTTATCTTTAAAAGTATTTCATTCATTAAAAATTTCAACAAAGCTATACTATAAGAAACTATAGAATATATTTGATTTTGTTAAAAGATATATATAGAAAACTATATAAGAGAGAGAGATATTTTTTCTTTAATAATAATATTTTAATTATAGTAAATTTTAAATAATTATAAATATCTTTAAGAATTATGAGTTTACTAAAATATAATAAAGCTGAAAAAATAAAATAAAAATAAAGATATATAAAGTTAAATAATAAAATTTTATTTTAGAAGTAAGCTTTTATTTAAAAAATAATAATTATAATACTTTAATATTAAATTAATTTAAATTGACTCAAAATTAGAAATATTGCAAATATTTGAGAACTATTATTTAATAAACAGCAATAGTAAATAAACCAGCCATTACTGATGTTGTAAATACTTTTTAATAAAAAGAACAGATGTATTTGTAATTGATATTTTGTCACCCTGCTGCCTTGTCCCTGTGGCGCAGGACTCCGTCCAAGGATCGCTTGAATAGATTCATGGTCAGAACAAAATTGTCCTTTCCACCCAGATGTACGGGTCTGATGGCAGTCATGCGGGATGGGCCTGTCCGAAGGAGGTGTGGGTGGGAGAAGATGAGTGTAGCAGTGTTCGATTTATTGAGAGAAAGATAGCATTGTGCCAACGACCAATGCTGGCACCGAGGACAAACCAAGCTACAACATCGTGTTAGTAGGGCCACCTTGACAGAAACAAACAAAACAAAAAAAAAAAACGCCCGAACGTTCAATGATCTATAGCAAGCACCTGTAATATCTCTTCCAGTTATGTGCACATAAACACATTCTTCAAACCTCGGACCCCCTTCCCTTGTCCTCCCACGAAAGGCGCACACCCGCCCTATAGGCGTTGGGTGTCCGAAGTGTTGAAAAAAAGGAATGTGGGTATGTAGCAGGAGATTGCCATAGAGCCGTGGATAAGGGCTTCGGTGTGGGGCATTTATGCGGTATGCGTGTGGCACGCATATTCGACATTGACCGTGTGGATGTGCTATTATGTTTCCCATGCCATTAATCGGTTACGGCTGTTATATTAGATGTGTATATTATCCATTCGTCGACGCCGAAATACAGTACTGGAAAGGCGAGTCGAGCAAGGATTATGGCTAAACGTGGGACGCTATATGGGTGGCAGAGGTACTTTATGCGCGGGTCGTATTGCTTTTTTTCGGTGCGCATAGAATATATACACTTCCTATGCAGCTACGACTTGGTCCTTGTGCCGCGCGAACCTCGAGACGTCCAATTGCCCCGCTGTTCAAAAATCTGTCGTTGATCGACCCGCCACGGTGTCAAAGTACCTCTCCCAGAACTCGTCAATTATGATGCAATCATTGGGTCTTTCAGAGGGTATCCCGTTTGGCTTGGTGTGTTCGACGGGCCAGATTTGATACCATCGCTGATATTTGTAAATGACATTATCCCTCATCTCGCATGCATGTCCAACTTGCACGTTCTAAAAGAGAACAAATGATGTGATGTTGTACACGTGCAAAGTGTGTCGTCCAAACTACCTGTTCTCCAGGCAAGACGAAACAATAATAATATATTTAATTCGAAGCACATCCTTGTCAAGCCGCATTCCTTGTACCTCCCTCCATCCCTTCTGTCTTTCTGTTGATCGGAAATAATAATGTCATGCGCCGCAAGAGAGTTAGTGATTCATAGGCACGGATTGGGTTTGGCCAATCAGAAGCTCTTTCCCCTGCCCCATTTAATAATAAACACAGACTTTATTCACCCAAGCCCTCTTCTGCTCATTCCAAACACAATGACAACCAGAGTTTATCTCGGCCGCCTTTCGCGTGACGCTCGCGAGCGTGACGTTGAACGTCTGTTTAAGGGCTACGGCGACATTCGCGAAGTCAACATCAAGAACGGCTTCGGCTTCGTCGAATTCAGGGATCATAAAGATGCCGAGGACGTCGTTTACGATTTCCATGGCAAGGAATTCCTTGGAGAGCGGTAAGTCTTCAGGCGGTTTTCCAGTAATCTTAGCCAGCCTAGGTGAGCATTCATTTTGTGGCAGATGTGTTGACATTATGTCGTATTTCTGTTGCTGATATATGCAGCATCATCGTCGAGCTCGCCCGTGGAGACCGTCGCCGGGGTGAGCGTCGCAGTGATGATCGCCGCCGTGACGAAAGGTTTGGATCATTACTTAGTCCCTGTTACAACATCCCCCGTCTACAAACAATTGATTCTCAATTTCGGCGCACATTCTCGTGCGACTTTTAACTTTCAAAAAGTAGGTACGGCCCCAGCTCCCGCACTCAGTATCGCCTCGTCGTTGAAGGCCTAGCATCCGGCACCAGCTGGCAGGTACGCTTCTACTATGTTGATTACAGCGGCACCTAAGACGCATTATTTGGCCGCCCGCTAGTCTGGTTATTCCCCTCGTCCCTACATCCCTTTCTCCATCGCTTCGCTCCCTTGCCCCCTCCCGCTTCGTCTGGAAATGGCCTCCCCCTTCCTGTTTCTGGGCCACTTCGTACTTCTTGGGTGTGGGTCGTCAGTTATGGGACTACCGGGATATTCTCCACGGATGGTGCTCAAGTGTCAGGGTTGCCAGGGCTTCATCGGAAAACTCCATCTCCGCTTCATGACCGCCGGTTGTGGCAGCTAGGAGCTTTTGGACAAGTGACTGGGTCTCGGTACATCTCCACAAGTTATTGGCTTTCCCAGGGGGTTCCTGACTGCTACTCCATCGCCACCGCTGAGGGCGCCGTCTGCCTTTGGACCTTCCGCCGCGCCCCACAGGCGAGATCTCCAAACCAAAAGTTGCCGAAGCGAACGTCTAAACCAAATTTACCGCTGCCCTCCTCCCCTTCTCTCATCACTCATGAATCCCACGGTGCTCTCTGATATTAAAGGATCTCAAGGACTTCATGCGCAAGGCCGGAGAGGTTACCTTTGCTGACGTGTTGAAGGATCGTGAGGGCGAAGGGTAAGTCTTGACCTGTTCGTTGATTTATGCTGACTCGGGGGGGGGGGGTTTTTTTTTTTTTTTTTTTTTTTTTTTTTTTGTCAGCTCCGCTTTTGGTGTCAAATTCCATTACATTTTTCTTATTCTCGGATCATATCTAACATATTGTCCGTGGTCATTATCCTATACTCCAGCGTGGTCGAGTTTTCGTCTTATGACGATCTCAAGAATGCCATCAAGAAGTTGAACGACACGGAACTGAAGGGCAAACGCGTTACTTTGCGTGAGGTACTTTACACCATTTCTTACCTATCCCTAGGGCGCGAACCATTAATTTCGTAGTTCTTGCCGTCAGCATACATTCCAAAAGTTTTAGTCCATCTTCGTTGAAATCATGTGGTGTTTGTTACCATTACCTGCAATAGCAAGAGCGTGATCGTCGCCGCCGCTCACGCAGCCGCAGCCGCAGCCGTTCTCGCTCGCGCTCGCGCTCACGCTCGCGCAGCCCCCCCCGTCGTCCCACCCGCCGCTCACGCTCCCCCTCCCGCTCGAGGACCCCTCGCAGGCGCAGCGGACGGAGTGACCGCGACCGCGATAGCGACAGAGATCACGATAGAGATCATGATAGTGATCGGAAGATGAAGGATCGCGACGACAAGGAGAGGAGGAGGTCGCGATCGGATGAGGATGGTGCCAACGGTGGGTCCAAGGACGACAAGGATGATGATAAGGAAAGCAACAGCAAGAAGGAGTCGAGGAGGAGCAGACGCGAGAGAAGCAGGAGTGCTGACAAGGATGATGATCGGTAAGCCATGTGTTTCGATTTTTGGTTTTATTTTTCACGCATTTGTGAGCCGTGATTTCCCTCCATCCGGACTTTGCGGAAATTGGAAGACGCCGATCACGACATTCTTTCTCCCAATTACCGGGTGTCGTAACCAATGACTCATATCTTTGACATTGTACTCTTTTAGGAGTGATAAAGACGATTGAGCAAACTCATCGACAGACACAGTGAAGTCGTGACGATAAGGAGCAATCGAGTACTCCGTACTAGATGAGTAGATGAATGATGCGGAGCGCTTTCTTGTTCCTTTCGTGAAAACGGTTGATCGGGGTGTATAGAGGCTCTGACATTTGTGACGGGCGTAATCGATTTTGGCAAACGTGTTGGAACTGCGGCAATCGCTAAACTTTGCGCGGTCGACATGTATGGTTAAATATTTGAGGAGTTATTTTCTTTTTCTGTTTATTTTATCATTGATTCATCTCTTTTCTGGTAGGAAATTTGGCCCTGCCGAGATCTTCGGCAACACGTCGTTCTTTTTCTTTTGCTTGAACGAATAGTCTGTATGGCTTGTCGATACATAATGTGTTCTTTCCCCAATAAAATTGAATGTGTCTGACCAACACTTGGCCGTGACGTCATCATTCGGTGCACTACAATGTTTTTCGTTCGCGTTGGTGGAGTTGTATCCTTGCGACATGGATCTTGACGCAGACAGCCTTATTTCAGCCTTTAACGTTAACCTCTCCATCTCGCCATGCGACAATGAAGCCACGCTCTCTTCCTTACTTTGCTCGTCTCTTCACATTTCACGAGGGCCTGACTATGCTGAAGAGTTCTACCCTTCTCAGCCATCACCACCCCCAAGTCAAGAGCCTGCATTTCCTTCAGAGACTATATTTCCTTCAGAGACTGCATTTCCTTCAGAGACGCCCCCATGGCAAGCAGGCAATCAGGCCCATGTCGTCGAAGACGGCGTATGCTGGAGCGATCTACCCGACTCGTCCACGTCCATCTCTGAGCACCACCGGTTTGGAATGCCCTCGCTGCTGACGTCGGAACATCTGGGCTTGGGCGTCGTCAATGTGGAAGCGACGGGCGTCCGTGCGGAGGGAGCGCGAATCGGAACAGGCGCTGCTGCGTTGTCGAGGCCCGTTTTTGGCATGGCAACGACCGGAACAGACGTTTACTCGTTCGCCGCTCTTGCTTGCGCTCCAAACTCCAGCCCCCTCTTGTTCGCGTCGCCGGTGAATTGCGGGTATCCCGTCTCGCCATCGGACAAGGATGGGTGCGGGCATAGGTGGCGCGAAGCACCATCACCGTTTGTGCAGGCCACTGAAGACGACGAGATGTGTGATGATGGAACGTAAATTTGAAGTAGCTAGGGATTTATAGGGTCTGAGGGAATCAACATCGACTACTTAGTACATAATTTAAAGAATAAAAGTTATTTTTGGCTGACATATTCAATAGGCTAACCACAACCACACACTACATTTATTTGTAAGGCCACATTTGAATGTCAGAGCCGACCGTCCGTGTAGGAAGGAAGGTCATTTCCCTTACCTCACCTCCTCCAAAACCCTGTTAACCCACGAGAACGTCTGATCCCCAACCAACACGACATCGAACACCTCCTTGTACTGCTCCACCAACGCCTCAACGTCGTGGTTCAGGAATCCGATATTGAGGCATAGGTCGTGCCGGACGCCTTTGCTCATCTGCAGGTCCCCCTTCGAGTCGCCCACGAGGATGACGTTGCGGCGATGCTCGATCATGGAGTAGTAGCGTGGTGTGGACTCGAGTTGGAACTCAGACTTATTGAAGACGTGGATTAGCGGGTCCTCGAAATGATCGCAGAAGCCCGTTGTCGGGTTGAACCCCATCTTGTTGGCTACGACGTGCATGTTGGGGTGGAAGAGGGAGCGGGAGGAGAGGATCTCCTCAATGATGTCTGACGATGAGAAGATGACAATAGAGTGCGTGAGAGTGGAAATCGCCAAATGTAAATTTCAACAAATCGTGAACGAGAACAGTACCAACATATTATACCGAATTCACCCACCTCGAATCCCCGCCGAGAACACCAGAAATGGTACATTCTTGTCCCTGCACAACACAAGCAGCTCCGACAGCAGCTCCCGCAGCTCAAGAGGCGTCTCCCGCACCATTTCAGCGATATCCTCGTGTGTGATCCTCTGCGTGATAAGCGCCGCGTGGGCGCCATCCCACCAGGCGACCATGTGCGGAATCTTCTCCTCGTACGTCATCTGGTGTGAGATCTCGATGGGGTAGTATTTGTCATAGAGGCGCTGTGTCTCGGCTTTAAACTACAGTGTTGGCAGGAGGACAGAAACGAGATACGCTCTGATATTCGGTCCCGTTTCGGGGTTGGGGTAGTGTTAGGGATTGGGGCGTTTGTACCAACCTCGGTGTTGAGACGACAATAGTTCGCGAGGACCCCATGTGAAGACATGTTTCGCACTTTTTGGCCATTCGACTCTGTGACCCAATGCCTGGATATTGTCATATCAAAGTCTAGAGAAATAGAAACCCCGTCAGCCTGTGTACAAACTCACTGCTTGCAGAACGAGGGCCTTTGAACCTTTACGATGGGCATACCGCAAATGAAATGCATGTTGTCCGGACCGTCAGCGACGATCTTGGCAAGCTTCACCTCCACCTCCTTCGGGCTCCTGATGCGGACGGTAGGGTCTTGGAGCATGTCGGCAATGAGCTGCCGAGCGCGAGAGTCGTCTTCGTATATGGTCGCCATGGGGTTGCAAGTGCAAGGATGCGAGAGTGGTTTTTTTTGTGACCCTGTATAAATAAGCCACCGAACTATATCAGCTGGTTTGTGTGCAGCGGGTGAATATGGACCCAATCTTTTGCTTGTGCTTTTCTGATACAGTAAAAATATAATGATCTCTGAATAATAGTTGGTCAGTGCGAAAAGGACGGTGGTAATTATAAATGATGAAAAAGCGTATCAAAGATATATCCAATCCGACAACCGCACATTATTTTACCCAGTGATCGGGGTTTCGGGGATTATTGCTGATAGAGTCCTTGTTTTGTTTCCAGCTGCAGGAATGATAATGTGCAAAAGAAGCTCATGAAGCTAATCGAATCAAGTTTTTTTGCCTGGTAAGGCCATCAAATGCATTAGGGTGTCAGGATGCTTACCATTGACGATCTCGAGCATGCGGCCCGGGCTGTAGATCGACGTTGTGGCCCACGCATCCAGGCAGGCGGGCACGTTCTCGGGCCAATCCAAGGGCGAGGGCCCTGATGAATTTCATGAATTGGTGTTTCGCCTCGCCCACGTGACGAGCCTCATTTAACTATATGGGGCGTGCTAGACAAAGTGAAAATTTGACGTCATTCAGACATCAGACTCGAAGATTTTGTTTTTGCTCAAATTACTTCCTAAATTTCAATAAAGATCACTTTCTAACCTCAATTTGAGCATTCTGTTGAGAATTCAATTTTTTGAACTGAGTTTTTAATTGAGTAACTTCTTTCTTATAAGATTCTATTTCATTAATCAGGTCTTGAGGAGTTAATTCTTTTAGTCACTTATTCTCTACTTCTAATTGCTTGATTCTTTCCTCTAATTCTCTAATCCTATCCAAAAGTTCTTGTTTTTGTTCCTTACCTCTTCACTCAGACATTTCATAGAATTTGTCTATTTCTTCTCTTTTAATTTCTAAGGCTTCTTCTATTGTGGTTAACTCTTCTTACAAACTATTTATTTGACATTTGTAAAAAGCATTAGGTCTTTGTTCATAGGGCAAAATAGGGAGTTCTTTTTCTTCTGTGTTTTTCTTATGCCTAATGCAAGCACAAAGAATTTCAGTATATGTTCTAGTTTGTAATCTATATCTTTTACATTTAGATATCTCATTATTCTCATATTTTTCCTTATATTTTTGATAAGCCTCATCATTAGTAATTATCTTTTCAGTCAATTTGCTCTGAGTTCTGATTTAGAAAACAGGATTATTATCACTGTTTTCAGATTTAGAACAAAACTCACATCTCGCATTACTGCCAGACTATTCTTCTAAATCTAAAACTATGTAGATTAATTCTTTTATTAATATAAACTTCTTATTTACCTACTACTTATTTAGTATAAACTTCTATTCTAGCTATCAATTGATGGAAGCTAGTCTTTACTTTGTTTTCTATTTTGCTTCCTAAAAGTTTAAGATTGCTTTACTTTAATGAAAATATTCTGTTTTTCTTTTCTTAGGGCAAACTTAGTAAAGATTTCTTATCTAAGTATGCTTCAAAATCTTTTTGGTCAATAACAGTTCTTAACTTATTATTTTCATCTTTTGTTTCATCCAATTTATTTTGTAGTTACTCATGTAATAGTTCTAGTTTCTTTAAGAGGAAGTGGCTAAATCTAGAAGTTCTAGTTGGCCTAAAGTAGCTTACAGAGATACTTAAAGGTTCAAGTATTCTCAAAGGATTTCTGGGAGAAAGTATTCTGAGCTTTATTCAGGCAGAGAACAAGGATATTTATATATAATCTGAAAGAAAGATCCAGAAGGATCTTGGAAAGAAAGAGAAATGCCAAGAAATAGATTCTTAGCAAAGCTGACTAATACTATTCTACAATGTTTTGAAAGATTCCATAACTAGCAAAGACAAGATTCTTAGTGCCAAGGAAAGACAAGAATGTTCTGATAGTGTCTAGGTATTGAGAGAAGGTTTCTAAGCAAGTAGAAGATGATGGAACATAGTAGAATATTCAAAAAATGATAAGAAAAGATTAACTAAAAGACACAAAAATGTACTAAGACTAAATATGACTGTGAAATTGTTACATCTCTCTCTCCTTAAGAATCAATATCCTTGTTGAGTTTTTAGATAATACAAGACTAGATATACTTAACCAAAATTTCTCAAACTTGAATTGGTACATTGACAGGGATTGGCCATCCTCATACAGAGCAGAGGGCCTATTATTAGACTAACCAACTAGGAGGGGTTCAAACCCAGCTAGTAGCTTCATTTCAGTAGACTTCTTGTTTATTAAATATTCTGCTGGTTCTAGAGTCTCAAAGTAAACTTCTAATACATAAGGCACTGGTCATTACTATAGGTCATTGACAATCCAAAGAAGTCACTATAGGTGTAACATTTTAGCATAGTTTATTTCTTTTCTCTGTCTTTCTTGAATATTCTATAACCTTCCAATACTTTCTGTGTACTTAGAAATCCCCTTCTTGGTGCCGAGCATTAACTAGTACTTATTTAGTTAGTCACTGAATGTCCTGGAAACTTGTAGAACTTTATTTATCATCATTTGTCATCTTTGTCGAGAACTTTCCTCTTGGCATTTTCCTTTGATTTCTCAGATCCTTCTGGATCCTTCTTTCAGATCTTGTATAAATATCTCCTTTGTTCTCATGAATAAAGCTTTAGAATATTTTCTCTCAGAAATCCTTTGAGAACACTTGAACCCTTAGTATCTCTTTGAGCTACTTAGAATTATCAGAACTAGTCACTTCCTCATTTAGAAACTAGAACCGTTACACTTGGTAGCAGCGGTGAAGTTACACCTAGCCTTATTAAGACACCTCTCAAGATATCAGTCACAACACTATGGAGGACAATGGGTGGAACCCTTCATACAGTACCTACGGCCCAGGCAATGCCTCATACAATCAGCAAGAAGAAGAGGAACAGCAAAACCCTACTCAGTCAAACGGGGTCATCGAGAGTCTTTTGTAGAATACACTAGCTCAGATTGCCTAACTTCAAGAATGTATGGAAAGAAAGGAAAGCAAGGCCTCTGCTCATACCTCCGCACCTCTACCAACATCAATATATCCAACAGCAGTCACTATCAAGCCTCAGAAGCCTGACACCTTTGATGGTCAAAGAGGAGGACTGTCTACCGATGCCTGGCTTTTCCAATTGGAGCAATATGGAGAGCTGACCAATTTGAAAGAAGCAACACTAGTCTAATTTGCTGCCACACTCCTCCGAGGGAATGCTGCAATCTGGTGGCAAAATCATGTCTAGAATACCAGATTCTCTGGCCGAATCAAGACCTGGGGCGAATTCTCTGATACCATTCAAGGCCAATTCAAACCAGTCAACAGCACTAAGGCTGCTCAAGACCGTCTGGCAAATGTCAAACAACTCAAGTCTGTGCAAGCATACAATGCACAATTCCTGTCAATCCTGCTAGAATTACCACATGTCACTGAAGACAAGAAGGTCAACAAGTACATCTGAGGCCTGAAAGGTCAAACCCGAGTTCGTGTTGAACTAGAAGAACCCAAGGACCTAGATACAGCGATGAAAATTGCTGATAGGTTTGATGTTATCACCTATAGTCATTGCTTTGAACAGAAGAGACCACCTTTCAACAACAACAACAACAACAATCACAGAAGGGAGGAATCCAAAGTCAGAACTGTTGGACCTGCCCCCATGGACCTAGACACTATTGACAAGAACAAGAAAGGCAAGCTTACCCCCAAGGAAAAGGAGCATCTCAAGAAGGCTAGAGCCTGCTTCTTTTGCCATCAGCCTGGCCACATTGCAACCAAATGTCCCAAGAAAACTGCCGAACCAAAGAGGATTCTGGTCCTGTCCAAAGATACTCAAGGTCAACCAGTCGAACAAGAAGTTATACTCAATTTCATGTGAGTCAACCCCAAGGCCCAGATCCCTCAAGCACAGTCAGAAGGAGCCATTGGTTTGGACCTTCAAGCAGTACAACAAGTCACTATTCCGGCACATGAGAGAAGGCTCATTCCAACTGGCCTTTCAGTCGAAATCCCCAAGGAACATTATGCAAGAATTGCACCAAGATCTGGCCTCAGCTTCAAGCACTCATTGGATGTTGGTGCTGGAGTCATTGACTCTGACTTCCGAGGCAAAATGCAAGTCCTGCTAGTCAATCACAAGAACCAGCAATACACTGTCAATGAAGGTGACAGAATCGCACAGCTCATTCTGGAGCGAGCCACCCTACCAGTTGTCAAAGAAGTCACCAAGCTATCCTCAACTAAGCAAGATCAGAAAGGCTTTGGCAGCACTGACAAAGTTGCAAGTATAGCTGAGAACTGAGCCAACTCAATGCTCATCTTCAAAGGTCTAGTCAAGAGACAAGAACTAGGTGTTCTCATAGACAGCAGAGCTGTTGGGAACTTCATCAACAAGGACCTCATCGATAAGCTCAAGATTCTTACCAAACCAGCTAGCAAGAATGGTGGAGTTGTCACTGCAGATGGCACCACCTTACCAATTGACTCAATTGCTGCTAAACTTCCCCTCAAGATCCAGAAGTACTGGGAACATTTAGATTTCGAGGCAGCACCACTAAGAGACCATGACCTGATCCTAGGCAAACCCTGGCTTACACAGCACAACCCTCAGATTGATTGGACCAAGAATGAAGTCACCTTGATTCAGGATGGAGCCAACATTACCATCAAGCCAGACAAGACTCAGACAAGAACCCCAATTGCTACTCTTTTGGCAATTCAGTTCTAGAAGGCCCTTAAGAAAGCTACCTGTACCTTTGTGGTACTGATCCGACAAAAGAAAGAAGACAAGAAGTTATCAATTAATGAAAGCATCAAGTTACTACTGAATAAGTACAAG
>RBNI01004077.1:0-14682 GCA_003990745.1 Jimgerdemannia flammicorona | reverse complement strand
AAAAAAAAAAAAAAAAAGAGGAGAGGAAGCAGTTTGGGCAGGCAAGGTTGGGATTCTGCTTTGGAGAGGTAGAGGAGAGATACAAGATATAAGGAGCTGGGAAGACAGACTGGTTTGGGGAGAGTGGATATAAACTGGTTGAGAGCCAGTTACAGTGGTGTCCTACTACTGCCCTGCTATATGGAGAGAGCATATAGATTGGGTAAACGTCCTCCAAGATAGTGGGGCCCTTGTTGAGGTTAGAGTGGATATACTTGGTGGAGACTTCAATATGGTCTGGGATATATAAGTGGATAGAACAGATGGAGGGCAGGGGGCAGAGGGTAGGAGTGGAGGACTGGAGATATGGGAAGATGTGGAAAGGTTAAGTGTTCTGGTAGATGCTGGCAGTGGGTACTGGAGTGATAGAAGGATGTATACACATTGAGCAGGTGGCCTGGAGATAAGGATCAATTGAATGTTGACAGTGAGCTGCTGGGGTTTGGATATTTGGAAGTCACTGGAGGAAGAGTAGTGTCTGTGGTCTGATTATTGGGGACTTTTAGGATGGGGGCTTCTTGGAGAGAGTGGGGATGGGCCTAGATATTGGTGCCTCAATTCCTCATTATTGGATGATACAGTGCTGTGGGACAAGTGGACTGAGGACATTCAGTGGAAGGTGGAGGGCTGGATGCAAGAAGATGCCCCAATTGATATCCAGTGGATGAGGATGAAAGAGGCTGCTAGGGTCTACTGGAGTGAGGCTAGCAAGGTGGCTGGAAAACTGAGGAAGTAAAGGGTGAGATAGGCCTCTACTAGACTGGCCAGTCTTCTGAAAGTTTGGGCAGATCAGGTGGTACAGGAGGGGGGGGAGGACTGGAGATATGTGTAGGTGAAAATGGAGATTGGGGAATTACAACAGGTGTTGTGGTAAGAGGAGGAGGTATGGGTGTAGGGTTTGGCAGCAAGACTATGTTGGCAGGGGCTGGAGGAAGGGAAAAGGCCTTCTATGTATCTTATGAGAGTTCTTCAGGTGAGGAGGGTAAAGCTGAGGTGAGAAGGAGTACTAGACTCTGATGGACTACTGGTATATGGTATTCAAGATATACTTAGATCATTAAAGGAGAGATAGAGTGGGTTGTGGAGTGAGGAGGAGGGTGGGGCTGATACTGCCACCATTGACCATACTTTGGAGGACTGGCACCTACCACAAGCAGAAGGGCTGAGTGAGTTGATGATACTGGTACAGGAGGAGGAGATCCATCAGGTTCTTGCCACAACCATGCTGGGCATGGTGCCAGGGGAGGATGGTCTGCCTTGGGATTTCTGGAATAAGATGGTAGGGGTCCCTAGAGTTTTGAGAGAGCTGATGGTAATGTGTGATCTGATACTACAGTCAGAGAGATGGGTAGAGGAGCAGGATCTGGGGTTAGTGATGCTGCTTTATAAGAATAAGAGAAGGAGGGAGGACTGGAAGAACTGGCAGCCAATTATACTACTGGATATAGATAGAAAGTTGGTCACTAAGGTAGTGGTGGCAAGGCTGTAGAAGGTGGTCCAGCAAGTCTTGGGTGAGGAGCAGTGGGGCTTTGTAAGAGGCTGGCTCATTAGAGATGGCATGGCTTAGGTTCATGGAGTTATTGAAGAGATATAAGCTTGTAGACTGGATGAACAACTGGTCTTCCTGAATCAGAAGAAGGCATATGACCAGGTTTGGTGGGTCTGGCTGGTGAAGGTATTAGATAGGATTGACATACCTTATCAGTTTCAGTCAGCAATGGTCAGCCTACTGGAAGGCAGTAGGACTGCACTTATGTGTAATAGACATAGAGGTGTGGCATTCTTCCTGGACAGGGGTATACCCCAGGGAGATCCACTGTCCCACATCCTGTATGCTCTTTCTCTAGAGTCTTTGATAGATAGGATTAGGCAGAGAATAGTTGGGCTCTCAGTCTTTGGTATTGGGTGGAAAGTTAGAGTTTTTGCAAATAACATGATAATTGGCTTGAGATTGATTACTGATATTGAGGAGCTTAAGAAAATAATGGAGTGGTATGAGGTTCACTCTGGGGCTAAGCTCAACTGGCACAATTGTGAAATGATAGTATTAGGCAATAGACTAGTAGGAGGGGACATCATTGGAACAATTGTCCCTACTGGAGAGGTGGTATAGTACTTAGGTATCTATCTATCAGTATATGGGTCAGTCCTACCAAGACATTAGTGGGAGTAGAGAGTTGCCATCTGGGGGGAGGCCCTGCAGAGTTAGAGAGGATACTATGTATCCCTGATGGGATATGTTTCAATTTTGAATACTTACTGGCTGCCAAAGCTATAGTATCTGGCATATCATCTGGACTTCTTAGTCTAGGTGGTGAAGTGACTGATGAAACTGACCAAGGGGTGGATTTGGGCCAGAAGAAGGAGTCAGATCAGCTGGGAAATCCTATCTCTATTGGTGGCTAGAGGGGGCCTGGGACTGGTTGATTTTCTAAAGAGGCTGCACTGCTTGAGAGTATGGTGGCTAAAGAGAGTAGTGGAATTGTGAGGGAGTGGCTGGGTTCTCCTGATGCAGAAGGTCTGGGAGATGAGATCCTCACTAAGAGGCTTTAAGGAAGATCTACTGTCCTTCATTGGGCTTTGGAATACTGAGCACATATGGTATAGAGGCTTCTGGTGGGAGGTAGTAGATAGGGCTCATCATATTGGTATTTGTTGGTGGGAAAATGAAGGAGAGGTGCCATGGGACCCAGTGATGTAGAGATGGGATCAGGTGCTACTGGGGGGCATCTCCTTGGTTGAATTTGATGTTAGTGAGGGGACTAAGTGCCAGAGAGGGCCAGGACAGGATCTCTGGCCCAGTGGATGGCAGTTGGCAGATATTAGAGAGGGGTGAGACTGGATCAGGGTTTGGGCCTGAAGTACTGAGGTATGATAGTGGATGCCACTGAAGTATTGGGTGGTCTGGTATATATATTACAGAGGAATGTCATGCTCAACTTCCACTCAGGACATCTGGTCAAGAGAGGAAGCTTTGAATGTGAGGAGTGCCACAATGTAGGACAGGAAGGGAGAGTTATGTAGACACCTAAACATTGGCTGGGTGAGTGTGAGGTACTTAGTGACTTTTGGCTAAGTTGGAGATTGACTGGGTATTGTGTATAGGGGATATGGTGAGTGGAGTTGGTGGGAGGACTTGAGGGATAGATTGGTAGGGGGGGTGGGAATGGAGTGGCTTACTTTAGGTTGAGTATTAGCAGTTTGAGTGGGGCTGGCAGGTCACTGGTTATTTGTTTTCAAAGAAGGGAGGAGTATGAATTTGGAGGTGCAGCTGATGAGATGGCAAGGGCTAATGGAGGACATTATGACAGGCTGGTGGCATGGTTAGAGCTTGCAGGGTGGCTGGAGACATCACTTGGTGGAGAAAATCTATAGGCAGAGTAAAGAGATGATTGGGGTAGTGGTGGTAAAGTGGTCTTCAAATATGAAGGTATAGGGGGGGGCCCCTCTATGGGATTGGGTAGTGGGAGGTGATACTGTAACTATATTAATAGACTGGTAATAAATGGTGAAGTCCAAGTGACTATATAAAAAAAAAAAAAAAAGGCATTTGGTAGCAATGGTAATCCTTGTTTCCATTTCACAGCAGTAGAGGATATAATGGTAAGGGTCACCAGTACCCAGGTTGATGCTAGGAGTCCTTCTTGTATGGGTCTCCATAGCTCTTCTGATGTCTTGAAATATCCTTTTCTAGACTGAGAGACCTTGGTGGTTTCTTGACCTTGAGATTTAGTGAACAGTAGGCATTTTGTTTATAGTAAGTCTTTGAGCTATTTTGGGATTAGTGGGTCTTGTTGAGTTGCTGCTACTGTGGTTCCTTAATCCTTCTTTTATATTTCTTGAGATGTCTGTCTTGTGGTCTCAATAACTCATAGTTAGTCATAATTACTCATCTTGTAGTCTGAGTGAGTCATGCTATATGACCTTCTTGTACTCCAATTGGTGGCTTGTAAGGAAAGGCTGTTACCTGTGCTGATGTCATTATTCTGAGGTCACTGTTACATCTTCCTCCTGAATAAGAATCTTCTTGAACATCCTTATTCATTGGTCTAGTTCTGAAAAATTTGCTTATCCCATAATCTCTAGCAGGGGGTCAAAAAGTGGTGTTTATGGGCAGGTATCTTCCCTATATATTTTGGTATAATAGTGAAGAGTCACTCCCTTCATATAGAGCAAGAGCCGAATTCTGATCTTGACCAATCAGTTGATGGTTCAAACTCCTCTGGCTTTTTGAAAGTCTCATGAATAAGTAGTTGCTGGTGCCATATCTTTTAGAGAACATTTCAGACAGATTTTCTACTGATCACAGGACATGCTGTTACAATTTGCAGTCTAGAACCTTTTGGGCAGTCATTATGTTTTACTTCTCTTATATAGGTTCATGGTACTTCTTGAGTCTGTTCCTGCATACCATAATAGGCAGTATGGTTCCTGAGAGTTTTCTAAGCGAGAAGGTAGTTCTCTTGATATCTTGCACACAGAAGTGTCCTTTCCATTTGGGCTCCAGTTTTCACAACCATGAGGCTTTTACCATATTTCAATATAGTAGGACCTTTTCTCTGATTTGGATGTGTTCTAGAGTCTTGTGATTCTTTTCTACATTCTTCTTTATCAGCACTTATGACTTGATGATGTAATCTTCAGCCTTCTTCTTGATTTAGTATAGTCTCCAGATTTCTGAGTCAATCTATCTCTATGTTAGATCTAGATTTTTAGCTGAGGTTCCATCAGAATCTTCTTCTCCAAAGAGCAGTTCTCTTGGGGTAAAGTGTGTACTCTGTGACTGTATATCTCATAAAACAGAGAGAGCAGTTGGGAGGTAGTTATTCTAATTCTCATATGTGTCTGAGATCTTTGCTAGGATATTCTTGAGGGTCTTATTGATTCTCTCTGTCTGTCCATTTCCTTGAGAGTGGTATGCAGTGGTCTTGATATGCTGAATCTTGCATTTCTGATACATTATCTCGTAGAATCCATTGACAAATTCTGTAGCATGGTCTGTAGTAATTTGCCTTGATGTCTTATAGCAGCAGATGATTTCTCAGTACAGGAAGTCGGCTATAGAGTGAGCATTGGCTTTTTGTAATGCTCCTGCTTCTATCCATTTGGTAAAGAGGTCTACAATAACTATAATGTTGTAGTTTCCTGATAGTGTTACTGGTAGTGGTCCAATAATATCCATTGCAATGTGGTGAAAGGGGATAGGCTCAATTCTTGATGACTCAGGTACCTGGTCTTGCTGATCTTGTTTCTGTTTTTGGCACTTATCACACCCTTTGACAAATTGGTACAGGTCTTCTTTCATCTTAAGCCACTATATAGTTCTTTTTGCCTTGTTATATATGTTGGTTCCTCCTAGATATCCTTATTCATGTACTTCCTTCATTACTTGATACTTCTTGTATTCAGATATTATGAGCTTTCCTCCTTTTCTGAGTATGGTATTGTCTAGTTCAAATTATTTCCAAGTCTAGTTAATGATAGTGATAGTCCGGGGTTTGAGGTAGTTGGGTATCTTCCACTGCCCAAGATAGCTGATTAATCCATAGTATAGCTCCTTATTCATATTGAATAGTCTTGATGGGGGTGTTTTGGGGTTTTCTTAAGAGTGCATCAGCATTGGCATTAGTTTGTCCTGAGTGGTGTTCAGCATACAGCCATACTCTTGCAGCCTGTAGATCCATCTGGCATATATTTCTTTGAGGTTCAGAGTGTGGAATAGCCAGACAAGAGTGGAATGATCTGTTTGAATAATGAAGTATTTTCCAGCTAGATAGTAGTGAAACTTGTCTACTGTCCAAACTACTGCTAAGTATTTCAGCTTATATAACTCATAGTTCTGTTCTGCTTCACAGATACCTCAGCTTGCATAGGAGATGATATATTTATGTCTATCTTTCTTCTAAGCTAGGACTGCTCCAAGTCCTATAGCACTTACATCTGTTTATAGGATGAACTCTAGGTTCCAATCTGGTCTTCTGAGAATGGGTGCTTGAGTCAACCTGGTCTTGAGTTCATTGAAGATTTCTTACTATTCCTTAGTCTATTTGAATTTAGTCTCCTTCTTCAGTAGCTCATAGATAGGTGCTGCAATATTAGAGTATCCTTTGATGAATCTTCTATAGTAGGAGGCCAGTCCAAGAAAGACATAGACTTCTGTGGTTGTACTGGATCTTGGGTAGACTGTAACAGCCTCAATCTTTATGTAGTCTGTATGAATTCCAGTCTGGTTGATGATGTGTCCTAGGTAGGCAATTTCTTAGGCTGCAAACTTGCATTTCTTGAGCTTGATGTAGAGGCCATGCTCCTTGAGCTTTTTGAGAGCTAGCTGTATATGGTTGATATATTCTCATGCAGTATTGCTGAAGATGATCAAATTATCAACATAGACAAAGAACCAATTTTTCAATCTCATTGCTGAAGACTCTATTCATCATTTGCTGAAAACTTGCTGGAGTATTACACATACCAAATGGCATTCACAGGTTGACATAGGTGGCATCAGATATGATGAAGGCTGATTTCTCACTGGTATCTTAAGTGAGACCAATCTGATAGAAGCCTGAGAACAGATCCAAGGTGGTGTAGTATTTGGCTTTGCTTTCAAGAGTGGTAAGGATCTCTTGAATATTTGACAAGGGCTGTCTATCCTTCTTGATAATTATATTGAGCTTTCTGTAATCAATATAGAGTCTTGGGGCAAAATCTCCAGACTTGCTTTCTTTCTTTAGGGCAAGGACAATGGGTGAAGTCCAGGGACTGATAGCTTGCTTTATGATTCCAGCTTCTTCTATTTCCTTGAGTTCTACTTACAGTTAGGCAGGTAGTATAGGTCTGACTTTCTGATATATGGGCTTGGTATCACCAGTGTCAACTTCATGGTAGTACTTGGGTTCTTGATTGTGGATATCCTTGAAGTCTGTTCTAAGTACTCCTTTATTCTGTTGCAGGATCTTAAGAAGTTGTTCTTCCAGGGGAAAGTTTTCTCCAATGGTATATATATACTTGTTCTGATCCTTTTCTTTCTTGTGCTCAAGTTCAGTAATCTTGATGGCAGCATAGACTCCTCTTCCAGTAGATCCAAAGCCTTGTTCTTCTCTCTTAGTCTTGATGAGTTCAATGGCTTCAGTGATCTTGGACTTCTTGACTTTATGAATTAGCATCTGATCAATCCTGTCATACTTCTTGACTTCAAATGGGATGGTGGGGTTGTAATTCCTAACTATGAGGAAGATCTTGCCAGTGTAATCAGGGTCAATTACTCCTCCTTCAACTGAGATTTCACTTTTGGTCAGACTGCTCCTAGTCTTGATGATTCCAGTATAGTTCTCTGGCAACTTGACTCCAATTCTAGTACCAAGTAGAGTAGTAGTCTGGGGTTCAAGGGTAGCATCTTGAATACTGATAAGGTCTATTCCTATAGCTCCTTCAGTCTTGTATTCTGGGATCTTAGCTTTGGAGTAAAACTTCTTAACCTTGAGAGTGATGTCTGGTTCTTGTTCCTCCTCATCATTACTGTCAGCTTGAAGCTCTGGGGGCTGCTCATCTTCTTCAGCTTTCCTTTTTGCTTCAGCAGCTTCTTGTTCATACTTTTGTTGGCAGATTTTCCTGACTTCACTAATATAGGACCAGCAGTCATTTAGGTATTTGGAGCAGTACATCCTAGTACTATGGGGGCATCTTCCTTGAGGGGCATAGCTATCAATAATCTTGTTGTACTACTGCTTATCTGTGAGCTTGGGTATCTTGCTCTTATTCTTATATACTGAGTATATAAAGACTTCTGTGTTCTCTTCATCTCCTTCCTCCATGTCTGACAGTACTCCTTTGTAGACATTGATAGAGACTCATATCTTTCTTCCTCTATAGTTGATCTGTATCTTCTGGGCATTGAGATTAATGACAGCCTTGGCCTTGTGAAGCCATTGATTGCCAATGAGAATATTATAGTTTGTGGCACTTGTAACAATCACATCTACTGAGATGGTAACTCCTCCTATCTTGATGGGTACTTCTTGGATCTTGTCTAGGAGGGTAGCTCATGTGCCATCTGCTGTGACATAGACTATTTTTGTGGACTCTTCAATATCCCAGCCTAGGTGGTCAATTGTCTTCTTGCTTATGAGGCATCTTTCAGCACCAGTATCAATGATGGTATCAAAGATACAATCTTCAATCTGACATAGAGTATAGGCTGATGTCTTGCACTGGTCTTCAGATTCTTCACCTGAGTCTTTGGATTCTTCTTGTACATTGTGAGCTTCTACAATCTTGTACTCTTGATTCTTAGCAGTAGTTACAAGTCCTACTCTCAACTGCTATCTAAAGGCAGAGATTTCAGCTAGCTGTCCAAAAGTAGCATTGATCTTCTATTTCTTGAGGTCTTTATAGATATCATACTGGTGGATCTTAGTCTTGTACAGCTTCTATTCTTTCTTGCTTTCACTTTCTCCTGTGACTAGAGTAGTACCTTCAATAATTTGGCAGGCAGCTTTGTCTAACTCTATGGCTTAATCAATCTCCTCAAGTTGGGTCTTACTTTAAATAGTGACAGCTGGGTTCTTCTTTGGTCTTCCAACTGGCTTGCTATTGCTCTTCTTATCATAGGACTTGGACCAGGTTCTGGCACCTTCAGTAACAGGGTAGAATTCAGACTCTTCATAGTATTCTTCATCATCAGTGTCACAAATCTCCTCAATAACTACTGCATTGGTTTGTTCTCTAGTTCTGGTAGCATTACTTGGTTATACAACTCTTTGCATAGTGGTCTTCTTCTCCATATCTGAAGCATATAATATTACATTCTTCTATAGCAACTGCAAATCTCTATACTGGTCTCCTGTTGGTGCTTCAGACTTCTCTAACAACATTACCAAGGTGTGTAGTCATCTCAACAAACTGCTTAGTGAGTTCCTCCACTAGATCAGCTTTGGCTATCTTGGAGGTGAGTGGGGATAGTTGTCTGTTTACAACTGTGGTAGGTATGATACTAGTTGGCTTTGATGGCTCTATCTTGATGCTAGTTATTTTCTCCATTAAGTTTTCAGCAGGGTGTCTGGCAGTCTAATATCTCTATACAAAGACCACTTTCTGGTCAAGGGTCAGAGCAGCTGGAGTAGACCATATTGCTAGGGCAATTTCAGGGTGAACTCCTTTGAGGAAGGTTGAATCTGTTATTTGTTCTTTGAGGGCATCATCATAGCTAGCCAAGATAATCTAGTAGCAGATTTGGATATAGAATGAGTTGGGATCTTCACTAAGTCTCTGGCAGATAGTGTTGAGTTGATCCATAAGAGCTTGCTTGATCTTTTCAGTACAATATATAGTTCTGAGGAAGGTCTTCATGTTGACAAGTTTGGCTGTACCAGTATTAGAAATAGTGGCTGCATTGAACTTGTCACTGGCAGGTCCTCTGAGGCTGACAGATAGAAGGGCCAATTGTATATTAACATCAAGAGCTCATATGGCAGCGAATTGTTCAAAGTCTTCAATGAAGGTCAGGATTGACTTTTCAGTAGTATATCCATAGAATGTAGGGGGACATATTTCTATCTTATCTTGAATTCTTACAGAGGTGACTCTTGTAGTCAGGATAGTTATTGTGGTAGTTGTTCATTTTTCAGCTTGAAAGTGAGAGATTCATCTTGAATCACCAGCCAATGAATACCAAGATGTTATGTAGTATTCACTGAGTCCTTCAAATATGTCAGATTCTCTTCAAGGTATATCTCTTAGACTAACTCAAGTTTGTTATAAGCAAGTTCTTATTGGAGTGCCTTACCAAGGTCTTATAGTCCTCAAACTTCTTATCTTAAACTGTCTTGTTATCTCTTTAGATTGCTTATAAGAAATTGTATATATTGTACTAAGAGGAACTAACTTTATTTTGAAGGAAATAAGAGTGATATTTATACAAAATATAATTCAATAGTTGCTAAGATATAAAGCTAAATATAAATTCCAATAATCAAATAAAATACTAGAATACAGAAAACTACAGTTGTCAGTATAGATTCTAGTATTGGTATAGATGGTTGCACAAGTTCAGAGTACTAGTAGAATTTCAGTGATACAGGAAAAAGATACTGGAAGAATTCTGAGTTATATAAGATCAGAATACAAGTGGAAGAATTAACTATTACACAGGAAAAGGATGCTGGCAGAATTTGATATTATTAAGAACTCAGAGCAAAAAGTTCAGAACTATGGGAACTTTATCCTCTTTGCTGTCCTCAAAGGAGATGAGGTCCACAAATGTTTTGTCTATTTTGCATATGTCATACAGGATGATATCATCACCAATAATATTATTACATTCAGTAGTGGTAGGGAGAGCAAGAAGATCTGGGGCTCTCCAGTCTATGAGGTTCTCTTCCATAAAATAAGAGACAAATGTAGAGTCTTGGGGAGGTCTAATCTAGATACTTGGGCCTTGGAATACTGAGATCAATTCTTGTAGAAATTGATCTGGGTTGTTCTGGAGAATGGGTATCAGAACTCTTTTATCTCATCACTATTGAGGGTGATAGTGGACTGGACTTCTGTAGCTACCATAGCTTCTAGTGTATTGATATGATGGGCTGACAGTTCCCTGAAGTCTGAGACTCTAGTATACTTCAAGTTAGGGATCAACTATGGTATATGCCTAAAGATCTGATAAATCTTCTTTATTGTCCTTATTTCATGTATATCTATAGGAGTGGTACATATGTATCTTAAATCTCCTGGAGACTGGTCTGAGGGAACTTCCAGTAGAGAAGGTTTTCTATTTCATACTCCTGCTATATCCAGAGGTATTCAGTAGTAATGGTGATCCTTGTTTCTATTTTATGGCAATAGAGGATATAATGATAAGAGTCACCAGTACTCAGGTTGTGCTAGGAGTCCTTCTTGTGAGGGTCCCCATGGCTCTTCTGATGTCTTAGAACATTCTTTCCTAGACTGAGAGGCCTTGGTGGTTCCTTGACCTTGAGGCTTAGTAAGCAGCAGGCATTTTGTTTATGGTAAGTCTTTGAGCTATTTCAGGATTAGTGGGTCTTATTGAGTTACTACTACTGCAGTTCCTTGATCCTTCTTTTATATTTTTCAAGATGTCTGTCTTGTGGTCCCAATAACTCACAGTTGGTCACCATTGCTCATCTTGTAGCCTGGGTGAGTTATGACATATGATCTTCTTATGCTCTGATCTGATAGCTTGCAAGGAAAGACTATCTCCTATACTGATGTTATCATTCTGAGGTCACTATTATAATAGTAATAAACCATTAGAATTTGTAATAAAATTTCTATTAAAATTACTAATAATTTTTTTTTCAACTTAATAGTTATACTTTAATAATATAACTATATCTAAATATATTTGATATACTATATTTAATTATACTCACTTTATTTATATTAAATATTCTCTATACTAAGTATATCATAATCTCAGCCCTACTTTCTTTAAGAATAAAAAAGTATTTTTATCAAGATCCTATAGATCTGTTTAATTTATAATGCTGAATCTGATCAATTTAGGATATTTAGTATCTCCATCTGATAACAAGACTTCAAAAGTGATACTTAGACTCTGTCTCAATATTAGATAATAGCAACTTAGTCATCTTACCATAAATTTAGCTAAATAGATTCAATGTTGCTCAACTTATAACCAGTAAACCTCTATATTAGTAACTAAATAAATAGCATCATTACATTTGTAATTCGTACGGTATGAAATCGAATTGACATAGTTGTATATACGTCATCGATTTGTAATGTTTCAGCTTCTACCATATTTGGTCCGATATACGCCGCTGCCTAAAACACCCCCACGATGTCCAAAACACACCTACTACCGTAAAGAGAAAGCGGTCAATGAAATTAAGGAGCCAAAAGAAACGTAAACTCTGGGATAGTGAGGGGGCCGCTGAAGGTAAATAGTTACCTTGAAACTGACTTGTTCTTTGCAAGTATCTCGTGTGCCAAGCGGTGGTAATATATGCTATATGCACTTGCGATTTTCAACAGGTGCCAACCGGCAATCACCTACGCCAGGTGCGTATCACTTATACTAACAACTATATGGTTTAGTCTGAGTATTTGCTGCACTCTGGGAAACGATTGTGGCCTGTTTCTCCTATTGGTCGTGATTTGACTTTGCCTTTGTGGAGTCGAACCTGCTGCTCAGCTTTCCAATGCAACTTGCCGTCTTTTATTCACAGCCCATCTTAACTCTCTTCTCTACGCATAAGACTTGAGGGTGAGGCCGGCGATGACCTTGTGATAAAAAAGGCCAGAACTTCCAAAACACGAGGTAAGCGAGCAGTCATTGGAATGGTTAGAGTGTCAATTTCTATTCGGCAGTGCGTTTTCAGCAATGGGAGAAAGGGGCTAGGAACCATAGTTATGTAGAGCTCCATATTCTTGAACGTCCAGTTAAGATAACATATCTGATCATTCTCGCTGGTTTCTTCACTTCACGGCATCATCGATCTCAGAAAAGGCGATCTCAGGTAAGGCGTCGAGGAAGGAAATGCAGGGTAGTGGCAAGGTTAGAACCTAGAGATATCGGTGTAAGGTGTAAAACCTTCATCTCGTTCTATTTGCCGGTTGCACTCCTAACATTCTCTGTTATGGCCTCATAGAAGCCCATGACTGCCCTCGTCTCAGCCAAGAAAACTTCCTCCGACATCGACGATGACCAGATGACGGATAGCAGTAATATTGCTGCAGAGGTAAAGTAACAATGATCTCTCCTCCGTCCTAAACCTGACATTTTTTCGCTTGCTATTCTAACATTATCACAAATACCATTCGTTTCATCTTTGTAGGCGTCGGGAACGGACTTGCAAACGTCATCCAATCTCGAAACCCAGGTCATTTAATGCCACGGACACGGTGTCTTACCTTTGAATAACAATCTGTCAAGTAAGCCTCGCTTGCTATTCTAATAACTTATCACCCTGTTATGACTTCATAGATGAGGGGAACCGCAGGAAAACAGAAGCAGATGGATGTTGGGTCTGCATCCATTGTGAATGAGGTGAGATTTCTATGTTTTACATTGCTTCTAAACTTTTATTGTGAATGTATTCCCGACATCTGTGGCTCGGTACGCGCAGAAGCAACAAATCCCTTGCCTCAAGGCTTTTCTAGAGCATTGCGAGCTAGACAAATACTATGACAATATCATTGCATCTGGATGGAAAGACGTGTCTGCTGTTGCGGATTTCCTCAAGTATACTGAAGATAGCCTGAACCGTGTAGCCACCGTTGTGGGAATGATGGGTCGCGACATGGTTAATTTCATGGATAGTATACAAAAGCTCAAAGGTATAAGCAGACTGCTTCGATCTTCGATTTTTCAATGCTGACTTTGACATCGACATGCTCATTGACTTTTCAGCAAGCGGTGGCGTAAAAGAACAATCTTAACTCGTTTCCAAACCTGTCTCTTACTCTTTCATTTCTTTCTTGTGCCTCGTTCTCCATCACCGTCTGCAGCTCCCCAAGGTATACATCTTTTTGCCCTTTCATTTCGTTATCTGCATCGAATGTTGGGCGAGCGGCGTAAAGTTCAAAGGGGGAAAATATATTTTATATATTATTTCTTCTAACATCAAGACCTACATTTCCTTCCGCTGCCATTTCTTTTCTTAACCACTAACTCTTACCCTTTCCTTCCTGATTTGTTCCTCGCTCGCCCGTCCATTCATACTTCTCGACCATTCCTGGGACGAAACTTCCTTTTGCTTTATTATTATTATTATTATTATTATTATTATTTCGCTGTCACTTCATCCATCACCTATCCTATCTTCCCATTGTATCCATCTTTCTGTCCATTCTGTCGCTCCCCAAGGTATGTTACGCTTTTCTTTTTTTTTTTTTTTTTTTTTTTTTTTTTTTTTTTTTTTTTTTTTTCCTTTTTTTTTTTTTTTTTTTTTTTTAAACGACTTTTATAATGTCTCTTTTGACTGCACTCATTTTCCGTTTCTGAGTTTGTGTTACGCCCCTTTTATCATCAGTGGCCACCCAAGGTATGATTATTGTTAATATTGGATGCGCACGGTACTGCTTTCTCGCTACAACCTATTTACTAAGCGTAAATACGTTCTCTCATAAACATTTAGAAGACTTTGAAGCATTGGGAGAGAGGAAGGCCGTGCAAGAAAGTAAGTACTTTATCTACCAATTTTAATATATTCATTCTGGTATTTCATCTTGTATTCTCATATTCTGTCTGATTAGTTGCCTTGATGGGAGAATCAAAAAGGAGAAAGTGGTCAGTGAACAGCACCATCCTGCCACGTGAACGGCAGAGCGTTTACTTTGTGGATCCAGCGGAACATGAAAGGAACAAAGATCTACTTGAGAATATTGCAGAAAGCAAATATGTACTGATGTACTGATCCCGGGCCTCTGGTAAATCCACTCGAACATGGCGAGTTATGGAACAACTCCAGGCTTCGGGTTATTTTTGCATCTGGTAAGTAATTTTATTCATTTACTCAGCTTGCTCGCAGATCATTCTAATTGAAATTGACAATTATCTTTACTGAATAGCGTAACTCTCACCGGTATCAACTTCATGGCCGACCTGGGAACGTTCTGGCAGTCTTTTGGCTTTGCAGTCCAGAGTACTCTACGTGACTTCTT
>RBNI01004076.1:0-14684 GCA_003990745.1 Jimgerdemannia flammicorona | reverse complement strand
CTCCCCTCAGCCAGCTCTCCAGACCCACTCCTTGCTGACCCCCCTTCACCTTCTCTGCGAAGCTCGCCCTGCCAGATCCTTGACCTCCTGTCCCCCCCCCTCCGCCACTATGTCCTCCTGCCAGCAGTCCCCTCCTACTGCCCCCCAGACCAGGGCCTCTCCCTACTTGCTGCCATTCGAACGCACCAGGGCCACCCTGCCCAGTACGCACCTCTGAGTGTATGTTGATTACCATGATACTAGTAACTTGTCTCCAGAAACTGTGTCGAAAGTGTTGCCAAAAGGTTGTGTAACCTGAATATTACTGGAGAAAGATGAAGACGCCGAATATGTAATCTAAGTCAGATTGTAATTGAGAATTTATTGCGAGCTCAAGAACAACAGTCACAGTATGTTAATCAACATTGCCGAGAAGAAACCTTCAATATTGAAGAAAAAGTTCTATTAGACATCTGAGGATACTGAGTTGACAACCACAAGTACAGACCATCTACAAAGCTGAACAGTAAGTTCATTGGACCATTTGAAGTCATTTCACAAGTCTCTCCAACCTCCTACAAATTGGCGCTATCGGACACCATTAAGATTCACTCAGTCTTCAATGTCCAACATCTCAAGTAATACAATGACAATGATGATGAGCTATTTCTGAACCGAACTACAAAATTACCTACACCTGTCATTATTAATGACCAAGAAGAATACAAAGTTGAACAAATCCTCAACAAATGTGGCCACAAGAACCACCCTGAGTATCTCATTAAATGGAAAGGTTATCCAATCCATGATGCAACATAAGAACCCAAGATCAATCTCTAGAATGCTACTGACTTAGTTCAGGAATACGATTCCTTGAATAACTAAAATCTGAATACTCCTGCACCTATCAGTTCACACTATATATTATACCTTCCTGAACACTATAATTATCATGAACAAAAACCAAGAACTCAGCAAGACAGAACAAGAAAATACCGACCCTCTGGAAAAATAGCAAAACTGAAAGCGAGCCTATTCTCCCCATATCACTGGTGGGAAATGAGGCATAGACATTTAAGAAGATTCCTTAGAGGAAATTCTCCAGCAGTGAATGACATCAGAATCACTTCTGGCGCACGGCATTGAACACATGACCCTTTAATGTGTGAATCCAATGCATTAGGCCACTGTACTACAAGCATGCCACTTTCTGAAAAAATCAACTTTACCGGACTTTTGACCTCCCAAACAGTGTAACAACACTAGAACAAAATTAGAAGGCCCCGACGAGGACATCGAAAGCTAAGAAGGGGAGAGTTGTAAGCACACAACCTCCAAGCCATGGAAATTACATGTCACCCTCTTAACAAGCCACTGAAATCACATGCAACCTCTGAACAAATCTGGAAATCACTTGTGCGATCACGAAGCTGAGTCAAACAGAAGTCACAGCATACAAAGCTAAGTCAATACAAAGTTATGGAATACAAGGTTCACACAAACGGAATCTTACCAATCAAGAACAGATACATATATATCGAGCCCCGAGATGCGTCGAAATAGAGAACCAAAACAAATAACAACCACAACTTCCAAACACACAAACATGACCACCAAGATCTATAACCGCATCTATGCTGACATTTGGAATACCATTGTCAACCGAGCCACACCCCCTCTGCCCCTTATGAATATCCATAGCCTAGCACCCCTCTACTTCGTGGAAGCCCGATGGAATGCCCTGAACATGCTTAATAAGGCCCACTATAAGCACACAACCTCCAAGCCACAGAAATCACATGTCACCCTCTTAACAAGCCATTGAAATCGCATGCGACCTCTGAACAAATCTGGAAATCACCTGTGCAATCATGAAGCTGAGTCAAACAGAAGTTACAGCGCACAAAGCTGAGTCAATACAAAGTCATGGAACACAAGGTTTACACAAACGGAATCTTACCAATCAAGAACAGATGCATATATACTGAGCCCTGAGACGCATTGAAACAGAGAACCAAAACAAATAACAACCACAACTGCCAAACACACAAATATGACCACTGAGATCTACAACCGCATCCATGCTGACATTTGGAATGCCATTGTCAACCAAGCCACACCCCCTCTGCCCCTCATGAATATCTACAGCCTAGCACCCCTCTACTTTGTGGAAGCCCGATGGAACACCCTAAACATACTTAACGAGGCCCACCAGATCAGACAAATCTCAAGCTACTACCAGATTGACCGCCTCCTGGAAGACATGGTCGAACACCACCATGATACAGACATTACCCAGATGTCTCAACACCAGAAGCTCATCATCTGCAAACACTGAGAACTCTTCTATGAGTACAGCACCTTTATTCCCTGCCTCCGAGTTACTACTAGCGAAATGATTGCTACTCTGTCCTATGGCCAAATCAATGACATGATACAAGAACTCAACCACAAGTATCTCGAATATGTTCAGACTACTGACAGAACCTTCCCACACCCCAACGACTACATCCTGCAAATGTCCCAAGTTGGATACGCCATGAAGGACGTCTACAATATAATCAACTTTGACGAAGACGAAGCAGAAGACAATGATCCCTTTGACACCGACATGACCTCAAGCCAAGGATCTCTACCAACCCTGATCATACCGTCAACTTTGCCAATGAACTTACAACAGTTCATAACTACATACGAGACTTATTGGGACAATGACCACTGGCACGAATACCAATCTGCATTTACCCCCAATTACTTCAACTACAATGAAGAGACCGGAGAACACAACCTGTACCTTCAGACAACCCTCAAAGTCGAACCAACCACTCCACCACCCGAGTATGAGCAACATGAACCACAGCCACCAGCTTACTACAACCCCGTGACTCATAGTGCTGTAACCTATAGAAGATACACAGACAGTGAATCCGATAAAAGCAAAAACGATGTACCACTTCTTCGCCCACCAACATCTTATCCAGCATATGAGACAGATGATGCTATCCTGTGGGACGGAGATGAAGTTCCAATGTATTATTACCTCAGCCAACAAGGAGAAGTAATCTGTGAACCACTCTTCCTAGATAACTACTTCTTCAGAGATGATGTCATCAATGGTAATGTCATCGAAGACTATCCAGACAGTGCCTAAACCTATAAATAGCTTAGCTGTCATAGTATAGTTAGATTAGCCTTGTACGACATGACTGTGAACTGACTCAGCAGTCAGATGATCTCTTGATATGTCAGATCACACTTGTACTATGTGCCTGCATTCCGACTCAGCAAAAGCACTTAGTGCTATATCTACATCTAGCATAGTCCAGATAGCCCATCACTAGTATAAATACCCCCTCCCCCAGACCTCAGAATCTCAGACCTGAACAATCCGAACACAACTCCTGAGCATTTCCCCACAATATCCCTTCACACAACTACTCCTAGTATAGCAATATCATGAATAGCGGATAAACCTATTTAATAACCCACAAATCACTCTTAAGTAAATCCGCTCCCCGTTAGGTCCTACTCCTAACCCTGTCACGAAATTTCCTAATTGGGTATTGTCTGCAGCGATACACCAATTCAACTAAGCTGGTCTTAGTTTCTTGAACTTCCTGAAATACGGAAAATCCTGAACATCCAGAACGAGTCCAAAAAAGGACTTTGATTGAGACATCAACCCAATCTTGAAATCAATAAGCATAGAGGACGTACTCCATATGAAATTGATCTTGACCATAAGAAAACAGTCTTCTAGAATATCCAGAACTTCCAGAAAACCCTTCCAGAACTATGTAATGGTTACCCTAAAAAGCAACCCTCTTACAACTTGGTAGCAGTGGTTTACAATCCAATTCCACTTCAAGACACTTCCTCACCCCACTACAAACCCTTCTGCAAATTCCTACAAGTTAGTATAAAGCCCAACCTCTGAACTGGAATTTATTCTGAATCATCTGACAATCTGGAGAGAATTGAACCTGACGTACAAGGACAATTTGACCTCCACACTTGCAACAAGTGGGACAAACTTCATTTAAAGAAAGAAGTACTCTGATTAAATCAGCAAATAGGTGAACACCTATTCACCAAACTCCTTGCACTACACCCAGCAAGTCAAGACAAAGAAGGTCTTATAGAAGCCTTCTTTACTCTTCTCAACAAGAGTTTTGTCAGCTCTACAAACCCGAGCGACCTAGGACAACCAGCAGCAGTCTTTCTAGTCTTAGTTCCTCACAAAGCCCAAGTCTCTGTAGCCAAGTAGCTCAACTCTACCAACTTTCACCAAACCAGGACCAAGACCGCATTATACTACCGATTCCAGAACAGTAAGGCCCACTATATTCTTAAAGAAGAAGCAAGAGAAACCCTTCATCAACTACCTGATCCCGAACCTGAAGCAGGTCCTGCTACAGCCCTACCTGAATCTGAAACCAATACTGAACCAGAACTTGACTTTGAATTAAGTCCATCTGAAATCAGATATACAACTGATTCTGTCTACTTTGACGCCGAGCAAACCCAAGTACATGGGGACTAAACCGAAGAGGAGGAGGAGTATCTCAGTGAATTCAATCCTGGATATACCACTGAAGGAGATGTACCTCCATCAGGACAGAATACACCTACACAGCAACAGACAGCCATCTATCAAGCCCTTACTCCAGACCCACAACTATTACTCCAGCAACTTACACAGACCCAAAGAACCCCATCACACTCTGCACCAGTACCTCAAGTAGTACCAGTAACACCACTACTAGCAGTCCAACCACCTCTAGTAAATAATATAGCAAACCAACAGATTCTAGACCTCATAGCTCAGGTAGTCATAATGGCAGCAACTATTACTGCCTTAGCCGAACAGACCCGATCTACAAAAAACCTGAGTCTACCTACCTTCAATAGTACTGCACAAGAAGTCCAAAGCTTCATTAGTGTAGTTGACACCAACTTCAAAGCCAATCAATGGACCAATGAATGAGTTGCTGACCGCGTTCTGACAAACAATCAAGACCACACCCTGGAACAACTCTTTGCTACTACTACAGCCTATGTCCGCTGAGTTGTTACATTCTTCTGAGGACCTGCTGAAGAATGGTGGTGAACCCTTCCCGAAAAACCCCTCATATGGGACACCTGACCTGCAGTAGTTGCTCAGAATGCAGCAAATAATACCCCAGGATATGGAGCCCATCCTGCAGCCCCTGGACTTAAACAACTCATGATTGCTCAATATCGCAGCGAAACCATGATTGCTGAATCCCGAGTAAAACTCCGCAACCTCAAATTTGATGTATATGGTAAGGAGGAATTCGAAACCTTCTGTACAAAACTCGAGTCACTCCTGAATACTGTTGGCCTAGGATATATTGCCAATGATGAAGCACGAAATGGTACAAGAGCAGACCATTTATTCGATGCCCTGCCTGAATGGCTTACTAGAAAAATTCGAGAACAAGGATGCCCAGTTGGTTGTGACCACCAACAATGGTGCCTAGCAAGAATCAAGACTATGGTCAAGCGAATCCTAACAGCTGGACCCATTCTGCCCCGAAGACAATTCAACAACAAGGAAAAGACTTGGACCAAGAAAAAAGAACCCAAGCATGAAGCATCCCGAGCTCCCTCAACATCCACTTCGTGGATACCCAGAAATCATGAACCCACCCAGCCAAGTACCTTCAAGAAACTCACTAAAGGTGAAAGGAATGAACTTAGAAGAAATAGAGCATGCTTCTATTGCTGAAAGACAGGACATATGGCCAATGCCTGCCCTAACCAAAAACTCTGAACAGCAACATGAGCAACTGTTACCACTCTGCACCACCTCAACAATCTGACCACCAGAACACTAGACTTTGTCAAGTTAAGACAAACTACTAAGGCCCCAACCAAAGGAAGTCAAAAAGCAGCTGGATATAACCTGTATGTAGCCGAAGAAGCTACAGTCTCTAACCAAGAAGTCAAACAAGTCTACACAGGAATCGGTATCCAAATTCCTGAAGGACATATTAGAAGAATATGCTGTCGCAGCAGCCTAGCATTAAAAGGACTCTCAGTAGAAGGAGGAGTCATTGACGAAGATTACATAGGCGAAATTATTGTCCTCATCTGAAACCACAGTTGGATACCCTTCAAGATTTCCATTGGATTCTGTATCGCCCAGATCCTATTTGAGAAAATCGAGTCAAACCTAACAATCAAGGAAGTCCCTGAACTACTGCCCACCATCCGAGGATCTAAAGGATTTGGTTCATCAAATAAGGCCCCAGTCCAACCTACCCTGAACAAAAAAGAACAATTCTACAAGAAAATCGAAGACGGATATATACTAAGTGACCGATGCCCCCATGGCATTGGAATGTACTCTTCCCGAATAATTGATAATTGCTTCTCTTGTGTCAACGAACTGGCTCAAAGAAGAACCAACAGAAGGAAAGCTCCTACAACCAAAATTACCACCATTGGATCAGACAAACTGCTTACACTTAAAGCTTTTGTCAACCGAGCACCTGTCAAGATCATGATAGATAGTAGTGTCTCAGGCAACTTCATCAACGAAGAAACAGCCAACAGACTCAAGGTCTTTACCTCCCCAGTACAACAAACTCAAACAGTTGCTACAGCTGATGGAACCTCACATATCATTAGCAAGGAAGTCTACAATCTACCCTTCCGAATTGGTGACTATCGAGTATATGTTACCCTCCAGATCGTACCACTCCCTGACAATGAAATCATCCTTGAAACTCCATAGTTGAAACAAGAGAACCCCATGATCGATTGGGTAAACCATTCTCTGACCATCAAGAAAGGATGCCACAACTTCAAACTGCAAGGCAAAAAGGACACACTCAACTCTAGCGACCCTGGACCAAAGATCACCCACATTAATAAGCTACAACTTAAGAAATTAGCCAAGAAATGCCCTCTCTTTGTAATCTCCATCCACCATCCAAAGGAGAACCTGAGAACTCTGAAGAAGACTTTTCCAAAGTTGACAGCCATGTCAGACCACTACTCCAGAAATTCCGAGACATATTCCTGAAGAAACTCCCAAAAGGCCTACCTCCCAAACGAGCAGTGGACCATGCTATCAAGACTATTCCAGATACCAAGCCAGCCTTCAAGTCAATCTACCACATGTCTCCGAGAGAAATTGATGTACTCAAGAAAGAAATTGACGAACTCCTAGAATAAGGATTCATCAGATCCAGTGTATCACCCTATGGTGCACCAGTCCTCTTTGTTGTCAAGAAAGGAGGAGACCTGCGAATGTGCATTGATTACCGAGACCTCAATGAACAGACCATCAAGAACTGTTGCCCACTACTCAGAATCGACGAAATATTCGATAGGCTTACCAACCCACAATTTATGAGCTCTTTTGACCTATGAAATGGTTACTGGCAAATTGCTATGAAAGAAGAAGACATCTACAAGACAGCCTTCCGAACCCACTATGGACATTTCAAATTCCTGGTTATGCCCTTTGGCTTAACTAATGCTCCTGCAACCTTCCAGACACTGATGAATACCATCCTGCACCCATACCTGGACAAATTTGTTATTGTCTACATTGATGACATCCTGGTCTTCAGCAAAACCCTGGAGGAATATCTCGAACACCTTGAACTAGTACTACTGAAACTCCGAGAAAACCGACTCTTTACAAAACTCAGCAAGTGCGAATTTCTCCTGAAAGAAATCCAATTCCTTGGACACATCATCACACCAAATGGAATCAAAGTGGACCCCAGCAAAATCTCCACAATCAAGAATTGGCCCAGACCCAAAAAGCTGAAAGACCTCCAGTCATTCCTGGGATTAGCAAACTATTACAGATGATTTGTTACCAACTTCGCCAAAATCACCACTGCCCTTACCCAAATGACCAAGCACAGCAAGAAAGAAGAACAACCCTGGACCATGAAACAAGAGAAAGACTTTAACAATCTTACAAATTGGGGACCCGAACAAGATACTGCCTTCCAAGCACTGAAGGATGCCTTGATAACTACTCCAGTACTTCAAGCGGCAAATCCTGCCCTACTATATGAAGTTACTACTGATGCCTCTGACCTAGCTCTTGGAGCAGTACTCATACAAGAAGGACACCCTGTGGCCTATCACTCCCACAAGTTCAATGATGCCGAAATCAACTATGTAACTCATGAGAAGGAAATGTTAGCCATCGTAGATACTCTGATCAAATGGCAACCATACCTAGAAGGAGCACACTTCACTGTATTGACTGACCACAAGTCATTAGTCAACATCAAGACCCAGGCTACTCTGTCTCGAAAGCAAGCCAGATGGATGAAAGTCCTTACCAACTTTGACTACAAAATCCAGTACCACCCCGGCAAGGAAAACATTGTTGCTGATACAATCTCCAGACCACCCATTGAAGAAGTTATCCAAACTCTCACCCTGGTTACAAACTCCATCATGGAACAAATTATCACAGCATGTGCTGATGATAAGGAAGCTCAAGTACTCTGAGAAATCCTGGACAGTGATGATGCTGATAAGCGTACCCGGTACAATCAATACCAACTCAAGGACAATGCTATCTACTACAAGGACAGATTGTATGTCCCAAACAACCGAGACCTCCGAAAGACTATCCTATTCGAATGTCATGATGCCCCTATAGCTGGACATTTAGGATTTGATAAATGCTATGAAGTTATCTCCCAAAACTTCTATTGGCCCCACATGGCAGATCAGCTAAAGAGCTACATCACTTCCTGTGATGTCTGCCAACGGAATAAGTCCTCAACACTAGCAAAACCTGGCCTACTCCACCCTATCCCAGTACCATCTGCTAATTGGGAACAAGTCTCTATGGACTTCATTGTACAACTACCCCAAACCAAGAATAGGAAAGATGCAATTATTGTCTTTGTGGACTATCTCAGCAAACAAGCTCACTTTGTACCAACCACCACCAATGCAATAGCACCAGATATAGCTACACTCTTGTTTGACAATATCTTCCACTATCATGGTCTTCCTAAGATTATTGTTAGTGACTGAGACCCGAAATTCACCAGCCATTTTTGGAAAGCCCTCCATGTGCATCTTGGAAAAAAACTTGCACTATCTACAGCCTTTCACCCCAAAACTGATGGCCAAACTGAAAGAATGAACCGAACTCTGGAACAAATGCTAAGAAACTATATCTCCTACAGACAAGATGATTGGCATGAATACCTCACTGCAGTCGAGTTTGCCTATAACAACAGCAAGCAAGCCTCTCTTGCGACCTTTCACCTGTACCATTCGGGTGACACAAGACTCAGGCAACACTTTTCAACAACGACTTCAAGTATTGGTGCTATCAGGATGGCAAGCAACACACGTTCTGGTGAGCATACTGGGCAGGGAGGCCCCAGTGCCTTTGACTGGCAACATGTGGGGGGGGGTCGAGGTGCTGGACTAGGCATGCCGAGTGCTTCGATAAGGGGACATGGGGCTGGAGGGGGTGGCAGAGGAGGTGCGAGGCCACATGGGGGAGAGAGGATGACCTTCGCCAATAAGGTCAGGATGGGGAAGCAGGCAACTGAACTGGATGGCTGGCTGGAGCTGGGGAAGGTGGCGGCTACCTCGAGCGGCAAGGAGGCCCCTCCACTGGGGGGTCAGCGTAGTGGGGCTGGCAGTGTAGTGGCTGAGGCAGTGACTGTTGATGGCAGTGTGATGGGCAATCTGGAAAAAAATCCAGATGTGACAGCTGATGAGGGACCTGGTCAGGGGAGTGGCGCAAGACCTGGGGACCTGGCTGATGGTGTGACGGGCCTGGTGGCGGCCCCGTTACTCAAAAAGTCTCGATCGGAATTCGCCGTCACACTGTGCTTCCGTGGCTTAGTGGTGACGGCAAAGATGGTGCTGGGGCTGCTGGCTAGTGAGGTGAAAGGAGCAGCCTCGGTTAAGTTTTTGAAGAAGTTGGAGGCAGTCGAGGTGGGGTTTGAAGAGGAGGATTTACTACTGGAGGCAGTGGAGAAGGGTGTGGTGATTGGAGGGATTTCAGTGCCGATGGTGAGGTATATGCGTTGGGACCCCCGAGTGGTTCATCTGGTGGTAGCGGACTTGCCAACGGTGAAAAAGGAGGAGGCAAGGAGGCTGATCATGGATATGGTGAAGGAGTACGGCGAGGTGGTCGATATTGGGTTTAGGGTGTGGGAGGGGACTGAGCTCCAGACAGGTGATGTGGACATCAGGCTGAGGCTGTTTGGGATGGAGAATACTGGAAAGGCTAGGGACTGGCCGGTGGCATTGAAGTGAGGCCCAGTGGAGTGCAAGGTTTCAAGGGTGAAGGGGTCCAAGGAAGAGGAGGAGGACCTGCTGGAGGCACTTGAGGACTTGGCGGGGGCTGTGGAGAGGAGGCACAGGGCTTGGAGGGCTTATGAGGCTAAGACGGTAGTGGAGGTGATCGAGAGCAAGAAGGTGCGGATGGACAAGGTGCTCTGGGAGAAGGTGAAGGGGAGATAGCTGCAGAAGGATTTACTGGCCAGTTTGGATGGGGGACCAAGGGCCGGGGCTATGGAGGAGGGTTCCGGAGTGGGTGCTAGTATCTGGGTAGTGGCTGGGCAGCAAGGGGGGAAGACGAAGGAGAGTGGGGGACAGGAGCTGGAGGTGGCAGTAGTGGACACGGCGATGGTGAATGATAACCCGATCCAGTATGGTGTCCCCGAGGTGGGTGAAGGAGAGCTGGAGGATGTGTCAGAAGACGGTTGGGATGAGTCTGTGCAAACTGAGGAGAGGAAGGAAGGAGAGGCGGATTTGGCGCAGGTAGCTGAGGTAGTTGGGGGGGAGAAGTGGCTGTTGAGGGCACTACAGAATGTGGTGGCGGAGGAACTGGGGGAGATTGACTTCCAGGTGATAAGTGAGGAATTCTGGGGGCGAGTGTTGCGAGGAGAGGAGGTCGTGAGGAAGTTGAGAGATGAGATGATGGTAGCTCTCTTGGAGGCAGAGGAGTATGAGGTCACCGAGGCGAGGGAGGCAATACTCTTGGGTATTGCTAATGAGAGGGCAGCTTATCTGTGGGGGCCGCGGAAGAGACTGGAAAAGTGGCAGGTGGTGTGTGAGGAGCACCAGGCATCAATGGAGATTGTGGATGGTGAGGACTGTGCAGAATTGTTGGCAGCTCTGAAAGAACAGCAGAATGTGGAGGATGAGATTGCAGCAGAACGGAACCTGGATCTGGCTGGAGAGGAAGTGAGCATGGAACTGTAGATGTGGGAAAGCAACAATATCAAATATTTCACTATGAATAATACAACTAACATTTTTTCTATGAACGTCAATGGGCTTAGGGGGACTGAGAGGTGACACAGGATTTTTGGATGGCTGAAGAAACTGGAGGCGGATCTCTTCTTACTTCAAGATGTACAGTATGAGGGGGAGGAAGATGTACTGGAATGGACGAGAGAGTGGGGTGGGGAGGCAGTTTGGCAGGGTAAAGTGGGAATCCTGGTTAGGAAGGGGAAAGGGGACATTGCAGATACTGGACATTGGGGTAGTAGATTGGTGTGGGGGACATGGCAGAGGCCTGGATGGAACTCAATTGTGGTGGGATCTTGTTACTGCCCAGCTGAAAGGGGGACCCAAGTGGTGTGGATTGGAGATCTGCAGGATTCTGGGCTCTTGGTGGAGGCTGGGGTGGATTGTCTGAGAGGTGATTTTAATATGGTACGGGAGAGTAGACTGGATAGAACTGATGGGGGACGAGGTATGGCAGGGAGGAGTGGGGGATTGGAGGAATGGGAAGAGGTGGAAAGACTCAGCTCACTGGTGGATGCCATGCGACTTCAGGATAGGGATCGGCATCTGTATACTCACTGGGTGGGAGGTCTTGGTACTAGGATTGATTGGATTCTGATGGCTGAGTGTTGGGGCGCTTCGGCTTGGGAGACGATGGAGGTCGAGTGGTGCCCTTGGTCAGATCACTGGGGTATTCGGGGAGGTGGGAGATTTGGAGGGAGTAGAGAGGGGCCAGGACATTGGCGTCTGAACTCTTCATTGTTGGATGAGATGGACTTGTGGAATGCATGGGTGGTAGAGGTACGGACTAAGGTTAACAATTGGAGGTATGTCAGGATGAGGATTGGAAATAGGTGGTGTCGATTGAAATCTGAAGCTCAGAGGTACTGGGGGGAAGTGGGGAAGGAGAGAGGTGCTCAGCGAAGGAGACGAGTCCGATGGGCATCTAGGAGACTAGAAAGATTACTCCTGAACTGGGCTGGGGTATTGGAGGAGGAGGAGTTGTTGGACTGGAAGGCTAAGCGGGCTAAGCTGGAAGTAGTAGAACTGCAGGATCTGTTGAGGAAGGAGGAAGCAATGCAGGCTCAGGCTATGGCAGCAAGGTTATGGTAGCAGGGATTGGAAGAAGGCAAACGGCCTACAAGGTTTCTGTCCTGTCTTCTTTAGGCTAGGGGAGCATGACACTGGTGGGAAGGAGTCCTTAATGAGGAGAGAGAGATGGTATTCGGTGTGCAGGGGATCCTGGACCAACTGAGCGCCCGCTGAAGTAACCTCTGGAGTGAAGAGGAGGGAGGGGAGGGGGCACAGGACATTGAGCAGCATCTCGAAGAGTGGCACCCGAATCCTGCAGCAGGGTTGGGGGATCTTGGCCAACCAGTTTTGGGAGAGGAGATCCTTCGAGTTCTGGCATCGACGACCCTGAGAATGGCGCCTGGGGAGGATGGTTTGCCTTGGGACTTTTAGAAACGTATGGCATTAGTAGAAGAGGTTCTGGAGGAGATGTCGCTGATGTGTGATGCTGTCATCAGTAATGGAGAGTGGATTGGGGGGCAGCAGTTGGGGCTGGTATCCCTACTGTACAAGGACAAGGGGCGTAAGGAGGACTGGAAGAATTGGAGGCCAATTATGCTGCTGGATATGGACTGCAAGTTGGTCACCAAAGTCCTGGTGGCGAGACTACAGGGGGTGGCCCAACAGGTGCTAGGGAAGGAGCAGAGAGGCTCTGTTGGGGGCCGACTGATCCGAGATGGCACGGCGTAGGTTCACGGTGTCATTGAAGGCGCTAGGGCTGCAGGAGTGGATGGCCGCTTGGTTTTCCTGGACCAAGAGAAGGCCTATGATAGGGTTCGGAGAGTATGGTTAGAGAAGGTACTGGAGCACATTGGGGTACCAGTGGGTATGTGTCGGTCCCTTATTAGACTACTGGAAGGGAGTAGGGCTGCGATTCTGGCAAATGGACATAGGGGGGCTTCCTTCCCCTTGGGGAGGGGGGTGCCTCAGGGGGATCCACTGTCACTTATCCTCTACGCCTTTGCCCTGGAGCCGTTGTTGGATCGGATATGGCGCCGAGTTGGTGGTCTGAATATCTTGGGCATCAATTGGAAGGTGGGGGCCTTTGCGGATGATATGGTGGTCAGATTGGGCTCAGTGGCGGATGTGGCCATGCTCAAGGAGACAGTTGAGTGGTATGAAAGATGCGCTGGAGCGAAACTCAACTGGCACAAGTGTGAGACAATGGTCCTTGGGGAAGGAGTCATAGGGGGGGACATCATTGGAACAATTGTCCTGGCTGACGGAGTGGTACAGTACTTGGGTATCTATTTCTCAATATATGGCTCTTTACTTCCCAAGGAGTGGTGGGAGGGCAAGCTGGTCGAATGGAGGAAAGTACTAATGAGCTGGGGTGGTAGACAGGTGTCGCTGGCAGGAAGGGTAACTGTTCTGAATGTGTATTGGATGCCGAAGCTTTGGTATTTGGGCTACCACCTGGACTTTCCTAAGTGGGTGGTTAAAAAGCTTCTCAAGATGGCCCACTCTTGGCTCTGGGCTGGATGCCGGAGTCAGATCAGCTGGGAGGTACTAGCACTCCCTGTGGATCGTGGAGGACTTGGCCTAGTGGACTTCCCCAATAGGCTACTCTGCTTAAGGGCATGGTGGATGAAGAGGGCCAGTGAGTTGAGAGGAGGAGAATGGGTACCCCTTATGCAGCATTTGTGGGAGGCGAGAGTGTCACCATGGGGGGGCTCGGGGGATCTACTGTCCTTGGTGGCTTTGGATGGTAGTCAGAGGATGCGATACAAAGGATTCTGGTGGGGGGTGGTAGATGGGGCCCACCGCATTGGGATCTGTTGGCGAGGTAATGAAGGGGATGAGGACTGGGGCCTGGCGATGTGGAGGTGGGACAGGCTCTTGTTGGGAGGGAATCTAGCTGAGGACTTCCGCTTAGAGGAGGGTATGGAGTGCCTTAGAGGTCTGGGACAGGACCTGTGGCCGGAGACCTGGCAAGGGGCTGGAATTGGGGAGAGATGGGACTGGGCAGGCGCCTGGTCTTGGATCAAGATTGTGTCAAGGTGGCTACCACCAAAACTCTGGGTAGCATGGTGGAGGCTGTTGCATAGAAATGTGATGCTTAATTTTAGGACTAGTCATCTGGTGGATGGTGGGGTCTTTGATTGTGAGGAGTGTCACAATGTAGGGTAGGAGGGCGGAGTGGTGCAGACTCCTGAGCATTGGCTGGGGGAGTGCGAGAGTATGGGGAATTTTTGGAGGGTAGTTGGAGAGAGGTTGGGAGTGTCGGCACCTGACCCTGAGGTGGGTGGGCAGTGGGCGGCACTGCAGTCGAGGCTGGTGGGGGGGGTGGGGAATGAGTGGCTGACAGTGGGTTGGGCTATTGCAATATGGGTGGGGCTCACCGAACATTGGCGGAACATCTT
>RBNI01004075.1:0-14687 GCA_003990745.1 Jimgerdemannia flammicorona | reverse complement strand
AATCGACTACCCCAATGTCCAATGTCCGCAATGTCCCCTTTACCCTTCCTAACCAGAATTCCCACTTTACCCTGCCAAACTGCCTCCCCACCCCATTCTCTCGTCCATTCCAGAGCATCTTCCTCCCTCTCATACCATACATCTTGAAGTAAGAAGAGATCCGCCTCCATTTTCTTCAGCCATCCAAAAATCCTGTGTCACCTCCCAGTTCCTCGAAGCCCATTGACGTTTATAGAAAAAATGTTTGTTGTACTATTCATAGTGAAATATTGATAATGCTGCTTTCCTACATCTACAGTTCCATGCTCACTTCCTCTCCAGCCAGATCCAAATTCCGTTCCACCTCAATCTCACCCTCCACATTCGCCTGTTCCTCCAAAGCTGCCAACAATTCCGCACAGTCCTCACCATCCACCATCTCCATCGATGCCCGGTGCTCCTCACACACCACCTGCCACTTTTCCAGCCCCTTCCGCGGCCCCCACAGATAAGCTGCCCTCTCATTAGCAATACCCAAAAGCGTCGCCTCCCTCGCCTCAGTGACCTCATACTCCTCTGCCTCCAAGAGAGCTGCCATCATCTCATCTCTCAACTTCCTCACAACCTCCTCTCCTCGCAACACTCGCCCCCAGAATTCCTCACTGATCACCCGGAAGTCGATCTCTCCCAGCTCCTCTGCCGCCACATTCTGTAGCACCTTCAACAGCCACTTCTCCCCCCCAACTACCTCAGCTGCCTGCACCAAATCTTCCTCTCCTTCCTTCCTCTCCTCAGTTCGCACGGACTTATCTCAACCATCTTCTGACACATCCTCCAACTCTCCTTCACCTACTTCAGGAACACCATACTGGATCGGGTTATCATCTACCATCGCCGTGTCCACTACCGCCTCCTCCAGCTCCTGTCCCTCACTCTCCTTTGTCTTCCCCCCTTGCTGCCTGGCTGCCGCCCAGATACTAGCACCGGCTCCGGTCCCCTCCTCCATAGCCCCGGCCCTAGGTCCCCCATCCAAACTTGCCAGTAGCTCCTTCTGCATCTGTCTCCCCTTCGCCTTCTCCCAGAGCACCTTGTCCATTCGCACCTTTTTGCCCTCTATCACCTCCACCACCGTCCTATCCTCATAAGCCCTCCAAGCCCTGTACCTTCTCTCCACTGCCCCCGTCAAGTCCTCAAGCGCCTCCAGCAGGTCCTCCTCCTCTTTCTCGGACCCCTTCACCCTTGAAACCTTGCACTCCACTGGGCCCCACTTCAATGCCACCGGCCAGTCCTTAGCCTTCCCAGTATTCTCCATTCCAAACAGCCTCAGCCTGATATCCACATCACCCGTCCTGAGCTCAGTCCCCTCCCATACCCTAAACCTGATGTCGACCACCTCGCTGTACTCCTTAACCACATCCATGACCAGCCTCCTTGCCTCCTCCTTCTTCACTGTCGGCAGGTCCGCCACTACCAGATGAACCACTCGGGGGTCCCAACGCATACACCTTGCCATCAGAATCGAAATTCCTCCAAACACCACACCCTTCTCCACTGCCTCCAGTAGCAAATCCTCCTCTTCAAACCCCACCTCAACAGCCTCCAGCTTCTTCAAAAACTTAACCAAGGCCGCTCCTTTCACCTCACTCGCCAACAGCCCCAGCACCATCTTTGCCGTCACCGCCAAGCCACGGAAGCACATCGTGATGGCGAATTCCGATTGAGATTTTTTGAGTAACGGGGTCGCCACCAGTCCCGTCACACCATCAGCCAGGTCCCAGGGTCCCGCGCCGCTCCCCTGATGAGGTCCCCCATCAGCCGTCACATCTGGATTTTTTTCCAGATTGCCCGTCACACCACCATCAGCAGTCACCGCCTCAGCCACTACACCGCTGGCCCCACTACGCTGACCCCCCAGTGTAGGGGCCTCCTTACCACTCAAGGTGGCAGCCGCCTTCCCCAGCTCCAGCCAGCCATCCAGCCCAGTCACCTGTTTCCCCATCCTGACCTTATCTGCGAAGGTCATCCTCCCTTCCCCCTGAGGCCTTGCACCTCCTCTGCCACCACCTCCGGCCCCACGACCCCTTATCGAAGCACTCGGCATGCCAAGACCTGCACCTCGACCCCCCCCCACATGTTGCCAGTCAAAAGCACTGGGGCCCCCCTGCCCAGTACGCTCACCAGATTGTGCGTTGCTTACCATCTTAATAGCACCAATACTTGAAGACGTTGTTGAAAAGTGTTGCCTGAGTCTTGTGTCACCTGAATGGTACCAGTGAAAGATGGTGGACTGGGCTTCTGTAACTACTCTGGCTTCTAGTATATTGATATGGCAGAATGATAGGTCTCTGAAATCTGAGACTCTAATATACTCCAAGTTGAGAATTGACCATGGTACATACCTAAAGATCTGATGGATCTTCTTAGCTGTCCTCATTTTGCATATATCCATGAGAGTAGCATCTTATAGCTCTTGAGTGCTGGCCTGTGAGAACTCCTGGCAGAGGAGGTTCCCTATTTTGTACTCCTGCCACATTTGGAGGCATTCGGTAGCAATGGTGATCCTTGTTTCCATTTTATGACAGTAGAGAATATAATAATAAGGGTCACCAGTACCCAGGTTGACACTAGGAGTCCTTCTTGAGTAGGTCCTCATAGTTCTTCTGATGTCTTGGAACATCCTTTCTTTGACTGAGGTGCCTTGGTGGTTCCTTGACCTTGAGGTTTGGTGGGCAGCAGACATTTTGTTTGTAGTGAGTCTTTGAGCTATTTTGGGATTGGTGGGTCTTATTGGTTGCTGTTACTGCAGTTCCTTGATCCTTCTTTTATATTCCTCAGGATGCTTGTACTGTGGTCGCAATGACTCACAGTTGGTCATTATTGCTTATCTCATATGCCATATGATCATCTTGTACTCTGATCTAGTGGCTTACAAGAAAAGACTGTCTCCTGTGCTGATGTCATCATTCTGGGATCACCATTACATCTTCCTTCTGAATAAGGATCTTCTTGAGTATCCTTATTCATTGATCCAGTTCTGAAAAATTTACTGATTCCATAACCTCTGGCAAGGGGTCAAAAAGTGGTATTTATGGGCTAGTGTCTTCTCTTTGTATTTTGGCATGATGGTGAAGAGTCGCTCCCTTCATATAAAGCAAGGGCCTGATTCTGATCTTGACCAATCAGTTGATGGTTCAAACTCCTTTGGCTTCAAAAGTCTCATAGATGAGTAGTTGCTAGTGCAATATCTCTTAGAGAATGGTCCAGACAGATAGCCTGCTGATCACAGAATATGCTGTTATGATTCATGGACTAGAACCTTACAGGCAGTCATCACATTTTGCTTCTCTTATATAGGTTCATAGTACTTCTTGAGTCTATTCCTATGTACTGTAGTAAGCAGTATAGTCTCTGAGATTTTTCTAAGTCAGAAGGTAGTTCCCTTGATATCTTATATATAGAAGGATCCTTCCTATTTGGGCTCCAGTTTTCATGACCATGAGGCTTCTACCATATTTCGATACAATAGAACTTTTTCTCTAATTTGGATGGGTTCTAGGGCCTTGTGATTTTTTTCCGCATTCTTCCTTATCAGCACTTGTGACTTGATAATTTAATCTTCAGCCTTCTTCCTGATTTGGTATAGTTTCTGGATTTCTGCATCAACTTGTCTCTAAGTTAGGTCTAGATTTGTGGCTGAGGTTCTATCAGAATCTTCTTCTTCAAAGAGCAGCTCCCTTGGGGTAAAGTATGTGCTCTGTGACCATATGTCTTATAGGACAGAGAGGGCAGTTGGGAGATAGTTATCCCAATTCTCATATGTCTCCAAGATCTTCACTAGGATGTTCTTGAGAGTCTTGTTGGTTCTCTCTGTCTGTCCATTTCCTTGAGAGTGATACATGGTGGTCTTGATGTGCTGGATCTTATATTTCTGATACATTATCTTATGGAATCCATTGACAAATTCTGTGCTGTGGTCTGTTGTGATTTGCTTTGGTGTCTTGTAGCAGCAGATGATTTCTCAGTACAGGAAGTCAGCTATAGAGAGGGCATTGGCTTCTTGTAATGCTCCTGCCTCTATCCATTTGGTGAAGAGGTCTATAATAACTATAATATAGCAGTTTCCTGATAGTGTTACTGGTAGTAGTCCAATGATATTCATTGCAATATGGTGGAAGGGGATAGGCTTAATTCTTGATGATCCAGGTGTCTGGTCTTGCTGATCTTGTTTCTGTTTTTGACACTTGTCACACCCTTTGACAAATTGGCACAGGTCTTCTTTCATCTTGGGCCACTATATAGTTCTTCTTACTTTGTCATATGTGTTGGTTCCTCCTAGGTATCCTTGCTCATATACTTCCTTCATTACTTGATACTTCTTGTGTCCAGATATTACTAGTTTTCCTTCTTTTCTGAGTGTAGTGTTATCTAGTTCAAACTGTTTCCAAGTCTGGTTGATGATAGTGATTGTCCAGGGTTCAAGGTGATTGGGCATCTTCTGTTGCCCAAGATAGCTGATTAATTCATAGTATAGCTCCTTATTCATATTGAATAGTCTTGATAAGGGTGTTTCAGGGTACTCTTAAGAGTGCATCAGCATTGGTGTTGGTTCTTTCTGAGTGGTGCTTGACAGTATAGTCATACTCTTGCAGCCTGTAGATCTATTTGGCATATATTCCTTTGGGGTTCAGAGTGTGGAATAGCTAGGCAAGAGCAGAATGGTCTGTTTGAATGGTAAAGTATTTCTTGGCTAGGTAGTAGTGGAACTTATCTACTGCCCAAACTACTGCTAAGCATTCAAGCTTGCATGACTCATAGTTCTGTTCTGCTCTGCAGGTATCTCAGCTTGCATAGGAGATGACATATTCATATCCACCTTTCTTCTGAGCTAGGACTGCTCTAAGTCCTATAGCACTTGCATCTGTCTGTAGAATGAATTCTAGGTTCCAATCTGGTCTTCTGAAGATAGATGCTTGGGTCAACCTGGTCTTGAGTTCATTGAAGGTTTCTTAGCATTCCTTGGTCCATTCAAATTTGATTTTCTTCTTCAGTAGCTTGTAGATAGGTGCTGCAATATTGAAGTATCCTTTGATGAATCTTCTATAGTAGCTGGCCAGTCCAAGGAAGATGTGGACTTCTGTGGTTGTTCTGAATCTTGGGTAGGCTACAATAGCCTTGATCTTTATGGGGTCTGTGTAGATTCTGGTCTGGTTGATGAGATGTCCTAGGTAGGTGATTTCTTGAGCTGCAAACTTGTATTTCTTGGGCTTAATGTAGAGGCCATGCTCCTTGAGCTTCTTGAGGACTAGCTGTATATGATTGATATGTTCTTGTATAGTGTTGCTGAAGATAATCACATCATCAATATAGACAAAGAGCTATTTTCCAATCTTATTGCTGAAGACTCTATTCATCATTTGCTGGAAACTTGCTGGGGTATTGTACATTCCAAATGGCATTTGCAGGTAGATATAGGTGGTATCAGGTGTGATGAAGGCTGATTTCTCACTGGCATCTTAAGTGAGACCAATCTGATGGAAGCCTGAGAACAGATCTAAGGTGGTGTAGTATTTGGCTTCACTTCCGAGAGTGGTAAGGATTTCTTGAATATTGGACAAGGGCTGCCTATCCTTCTTAGTAATGGTATTGAGCTTCCTGTAGTCAATGCAGAGTCTTGGCACAAACTCTCCAGGCTTACTTCCTTTCTTTGGGGCAAGGATAATGGGTGAGACCAAGGGGCTAATAGCTTGCTTGATGATTCCGGCTTCTTTCATTTCCTTGAGTTCTGCTTGCAGCCATTCTCTGTAGGTAGGTGATATAAGTCTGGCTTTCTGGTAGATGGACTTGGTATCACCAGTATCAACTTCATAGTAGTACTTAGGTTCTTGATTATAAATATCTCTCTAAAGTCTGTAGCAAGTACTTCTTCATTCTGATACAGGATCTTGAGAAGTTGTTCTTCCAGGGGAAAGTTTTCTCCAATAGTATATGTGTGCTTGTTCTAGTCCTTGTCTTTCTTGTACTCAAGTCCAGTAATCTTGGTGGCAGTATAAGCTCCTCTTCCAGTAGATCCAAAGTCTTGTTCTTCTCTCTTGCTTTTGATGAGTTCAATGGCTTCTATGATCTTAGGCTTCTTGATTTCATAGATCAGTATCTGGCCAATCCTGTCATGCTTCTTGACTTCAAATAGGGTGGTGGGGTTGTGATTTCTGACTATAAGGAAGATCTCGCCAGTGTAATCAGGGTCAATTACTCCTCCTTCAACTGAGATTTCACTTTTGGCCAGACTGCTCCTGGTCTTGATAATTCCAGTATAGTTTTCTGGTAGCTTGACTCCAATTCCAGTGCCAAGTAGGGTGGTGGTCTGTAGTTTGAGGGTAGTATCTTGAATGCTGGCAAGGTCTATTCCTATAGCTCCTTCAGTCTTATATTCTGGGATCTTGGCTTTAGGGTGAAACTTCTTGATCTTGAGGGTGATGTCTGATTCTTATTCCTCCTCATCATCACTGTTAGCCTGAAACTCAGGGGGCTGGTCATCTTCTTCAGCTTTCCTTTTTGCTTTGGTGGCTTCTTGCTTGTATTTCTGTTGGTGAATTTTCCTGACTTCACTGATACAGGACCAGCAGTTATTCAGGTGTTCAGAGCAGTACATCCTAGTACTATGGGGGCATCTTTCTTGAGGGGCATAGCCATCAATGATCTTGTTATACCACTACTCATCTGTGAGCTTGGATGTCTTGTTCTTATTCTTGTTCTTGTTCACTGAGTATATGAAGACCTCTGTGTCTTCTTCATCTCCTTCCTTCATATCTGGTAGGACTTCTTTGTGGATATTGATAGAGACTTATACCTTTCTTCCTCTAGAGTTGATCTGTATCTTCTGGGCATTGAGGTCAATGATGACCTTGGCCTTATAAAGTCATTGGTTGCCAATAAGGATGTCATAGTTGATGACACTTGTAACAATCATATCTACTGAGATGGTAGCTCCTCCTATCTTGATGGGGACTTCTCAGATTTTGCCAAGGGGGGTAGCTCGTATACCATCTGCTGTGACATAGACCATTTTGGTGGACTCTTCAATGTCCCAGCCTAGGCAGTCAATTGCTTTCTTACTCATGAGGCATCCTCTAGCACCAGTATCAATGATGGTATCAAAGATATAGTCTTCAATCTGATATAGGGTATAGGCTGATGTCTTGTGCTGGTCTTCAGATTCTTCACCTGAGTTCTCAGATTCTTCCTGTGTATTGTGAGCTTCTATAATCTTGTACTCTTGATTCTTGACAGTAGTTGCAAGTCCTACTCTCAACTGCTGTCTGAAGGCAGGGACTTCAGCTAGCTATCCAAAGGTAGCATTGACCTTCTGTTCCTTGAGATCCTTGTAGATATCATACTGGTGGATCTTGGTCTTGCACAGCTTCTATTCCTTCTTGCTTTCACTTTCTCCTGAGACTGGAGTAATGCCTTCAATAATTTGGCAGGCAGCTTCATCTAACTCCATGTCTTGATCAATCTCCTTGGGTTGAGTCTTGTTTTGAATAGTGATAGCTAGGGTCTTTTTTGGTCTTCCAACTGGCTTGCTGTTGCTCTTCTTGTCATAGGGCTTGGACTGGGTTCTGGTACCTTCAGTAGTAGGGTAGAATTTGAGCTCTTTGTAGTATTCTTCATCATCAGTGTCACCAATCTCCTCGATGACTACTGCATTGGTTTATTCTCTGGTTCTGCTAGTATTACTTAGTTGGGCTTTATATCTTGTTTTGGTTATACAATTCTTTACATAGTGGTCTTCTTCTCTACATCTGAAGCATATGATATTGCATTCTTCTATAGCAGCTGCAAATCTCTTCACTGGTCTCCTGTTGGCACTTCGGACTTCTCTAACAATATTACTAAGATATGCAGTCATCTCAGTAAACTGCTTGGTGAGTTCTTCCACTGGGTCAGCTTTGGCTGTCTTGGGGATAGGTGGGGATGGTTATCTATTTACAACTGTGGCAGATAAGATACTAGTTGGTTTTGATGGCTCCATCTTGATGCCAGTTATTTTCTCTATTGAGTATTTGGCAGAGTGTCTGGTAGTCTAATATCTCTGTACAAAGACCACTTTCTGATCAAAGGTCAGTACAGCTGGGGTAGACTAGATTGCTAAGGCAATTTCAGAGTAAACTCCTTTGAAGAAGGTTGAATCTACTATTTATTCCTTGAGGGCATCATCATAGCTAGCTAAGACAATCTAGTGGCAGATTTGGGTATAGAATGAGTTGGGATCTTCACTAAGTCTCTGGCAGATAGTATTGAGTTGATCCTTGAGAGCTTGCTTGATTTCTTCAGTATAATATGTTGTTCTGAGGAAGGCCTTCATGTAGGCAAGTTTGGCTGCACTAGTATCAGCAATAGTGGCTGCATTGAGCTTATCTCTGGCAAGTCCTCTGAGGCTGACTGGTAGAAGGGCTAATTGTGCATCCACACCAAGGGCTCATACAGCAGTGAATTGTTCAAAGTCTTCAATAAAGGTCAGGATTGACTCTTCAGTAATATATCCATAGAATATGGGGGGGTACATTTCCATCTTGTCTTGAATTCTTGCAGGGGTGACTCTTGTAGTCAGGGTAGTTATTGTGGGGGTTGTTCATTTTTCAGCTTGAAAGTGAGGGATTCATCTTGAATCACCAGCCAATGGGCACCAAGTTGTCATATAGTGGTCACTGAGTTCTTCAAATATGCCAGATTCTCTTCAAGATATATCTCTTAGACTAACTCAAGTTTGTTATAAGCAAGTTCTTATTGGAGTGCTTTCCCAAGATCTTATAGTCCTTAAACTTCTTATCTTTAACTGTTTTGTTATCTCTTAGATTGCTTGCAAGGAAGTATGTGTATTGTACTAAGAAGACTGACTTTATTTCAGAGGAAATAAGAGGGGTATTTATACAAAATATAATTCAATAGTTGCTAAGATATAAAGCTACATAAATATAAATTCCAATAACTATAATAAAATACCAGGATAGGAAAAACTACTAAGTTCCAGGGTTGGTACTGATGGTTGTACAGGTTTAGGATACTGATATAATTTAGTATTACATCAGAATACTGGTGTTGACATTATTTAGTATTACCTCAGAATGCCGGTACTGGCATTATTCAGTATAATAAGGAACTTAGAGCAGAATGTTCAGGATCATAGGAGCTTCATCCTCATCATCAGAGGTCAGAATGTCTTTGAAGGAGATGAGATCCATGAACATTTCATCAAGGTCACATAGGTCATACATTTCGCATGCTTCAGATATTTCATACATATTGTACATCTCACATATGTCGAAGTTGTGTGGAATGATATCATCACTGATGATGTCATCATGTTCAGTGGTGGGAAAATCAAGAATAAGGAGATCTAGAGCTTTCCAGTCTATGAGGTTCTCTTCTACAAAATAGGAAACAAATGTGGGGTCTTGGGGAGGTCTAACCTGGATGCTTGGGCCTTGGAATACTGAGATCAATCCTTGCAGGAATTGGTCTGGGTTGTCCTAGAGGATAGGATGCCAGAAGTCTTCTACTTCATCACTATTGAGAGTGATAGTGGACTGAGCTTCTGTAGCCACCCTGGCTTCTAGTGCATTGATATGGCAGGATGACAGGTCTCTGAAATCTGAGACTCTAATATACTTCAAGTTGGGGATTGACCATAGTGTATGCCTGAAGATCTAATGGATCTTCTTAGCTATCCTCATTTTGTATATATCCATGGGAGTAGTATCTTATAGCTCTTGAGTGCTGGCCTGTGGGAACTTCTGGCAGAGGAAGTTCTCTATTTCATACTCCTACTATATTTGGAGACATTTGGTAGTAATGGTGATCCTTGTTTCTATTTCACAGCAGTAGAAAATATAATAATAAGAGTTATCAGTACCCAGGTCAACACTAGGAGTTCTTCTTGAGTGGGTCCTCATAGCTCTTCTGATGTCTTAGAACATTCTTTCTTCAACTGAGGTGCCTTGATGGTTTCTTAACCTTGAGGTTTAGTGGGCAGTAGACATTTCGTTTATAGTGAGTCTTTGAGCTATTTTGGGATTGATGGGTCTTGTTGGTTGCTATTACTGTAGTTCCTTGATCCTTCTTTTATATTCCTCAGGATACTTATACTGTGGTCACAATGACTTACAGTTGGTCATTATTACTCATCTCATATGCCATATAATCTTCTTATGCTCCGATCTGGTGGCTTGCAAGGAAAGACTGTCTTCTGTACTGATATCATCATTCTGAGATCACTATTATAATAAAAAGTAATTAATAATTAAAAGTAAAATCTTTTTTTTTTTTATTATTATTTTTTTATATTAGTTTAAAATAAAAAAAACTCTTATATCTTAGTTGTAATTCTAAGCTTATAAATACAGTTTATAAATACTTCTGTAATATTTTCTCCAGAGTAAGAACCCTCAAGCTTTATAAAGTCAAGAGTAAGAGTTTAAAGCTGTCAATTAGAATCAATCTAATATCCAGTAATATCAAGAAATGAAATAACATTGGGAGATATCCAGATATCAATTATAAATGAAATTTTATCTGTAATACATTATAATAAAATTTAAAATATAATTAGTAACTATAATTAATTTAATAATATTCTTAAAGTTTTTGACAGAGATCATTATATTCTTTTTTATAAGTCTCCATAATATCATTATGAATAGTATCAATACTTGGAGTATATAAATCAGACTTAAGAAGACCAAAGAGACTTTATAAAGAAGTACTCTCAATTACTATAAATTGTTAATTATTATATATAATTTAGTAAATAAATTAATTTTGAAACTCTGAAGCAAAATATGGCTAAATTAGAGGGATTTTTTTTTTAAGTATAAAAGATATATTTTCAAATTTATACTAAAATCACCTACTTACTATAGCTGAAATATCAATTTTACTTAATACTATATTTATATTTTATCTGAATATTGAATCTTTATATATACTTTATTATATTTATTATAGAACTACTATATATTTTATATTTCTGTCTATATTTTAAATTTTTTATATTTATATCAAATAAACTATAAATATATTTAATATAATTACAAGTTTTATTTTTTTTTTTTTTTTTTTTAAAAAAAAAAAAAAAAAAAAAAAAAAAAAAAAAAAAAAAAAAAATTACTTGCAATTCTTACAAGTAACTTCATTTTTCTCAGTTTTATGCAATGTTGTCAAACTTTAAAACAAGGAGTATAGTGTGGAATATTATTTAAAGAAGACTAGACATTATTTAAAGAAGTCTAACTTAAAGTATTACTAGTACTAAAAAATACTGATAACTAATCTATTAATGTTGATATTGATATAGTATATATATAGGTATATATATATATATATATATTCACATTTATGTTTGTAAATATACCTATAAATATTTTTCTCTCATATTCTTCTATTTATACATATAAGTAAATTATATAATAAGTTTCATTTATTTATGGAATTCAAATTCAGTAATTCAAATCTGATGATTCAAATTTAGTGATTCAAATCACTAGTTTGGAGGTTTAAATCAGAGCAGTCACAATTCAAACTAGTTCAAACTAACTCATTCAGAGCACTAGTTATAATATATATATTTATATATATGTATATTATATATATATATATAAGTTATATAGAGGATTTAGATTAAAGGATTCAGATTAGAGAATTCAGATTGTTTTGGATTTGAGATTTGAATCAAATCATCATATAATAAATTGAATCCAGATTTGATTCAAATTAACTTGTTCAGAGCACCAACTTTATATATATATATATTAGAAGAAATTGAGATTTGAGAAAAAGTAATTATTCTAAAAAACTTAAATACAAAAACTTAATATCTCAACAAATATATATCCAAATTTAACATAATTTTATATACAACTTTAATATATGAAGCTCTGTACTAAATTATATTAAATTTTCAATAATAGAGATTTTCAGATTAGTATAATGATTTAATATTAGTAATGAAAACACAATGACAATCACACACTTGTGCACGACTTTGTGAACGTTGTCTCTATTCTGGCTGCGCGATAAGGGTTGGGCGTATTGAGATTGCATGTTCCCACCTAGGCTCTCACGTGTAAATGGCCCTACCTAGGGCGTACGCTATGAGTAAAAGCCTCTGACAAGTACCATTTAACATTTGCTCTTAACATATTGATCCTGAAAGAAAGATCCGCTATCAACTGTTCTCCTATTTAGAGTGGCTTAGATCACTATCACGACCTGCAATAGGATACCGATGTCGCGTGACATATCCAAAGCATTGTTCGATGATGCATGACACATTGAGACTCAATACTTACATTAAAACCGTATAGACTTAATGCCAAATGTCAGATAGACTTTGCAAATTGCTCGTCTACCCACACGTCGCTAAGTCGCGAGATTTGTTCTCACACAGCTCAAAATGTAAATGTTTTCACACCATCTCCACCTGACATACCCTTTTGACGCGTGCCGTCATCGGGTTTTTCCTTGTTTGGATTTCACCACCAGGGCCACGACGGAAGACTTCTATGAATAGAATGCGATTTCTTTATTTTTATACGCATCCTTTTCAACAAAGTTCGCTATGAATGGAATGCGATCTCCTTATTTTTATACGCATCCTTTCAACAAAGCTCGCTATGAATAGAATGCGATCTCTTTATTTTTATACGCATCCTTTCAATAAAGCTCGCAATGAATGGTACCCGATATCTTTATTTTTATCCATATTCCCTCTAAAGCTCGCCAGGAATGATATGCTATCTCTTTATTTTTATCTGGATCCCCTGCAGAACGATTCTTCCATGGAATGCTGCATCTCATGACATAGAATTTGTCGGCATCAATGCACATCCACAAAGCTGTGTCAAAAGGTATAAATTGACACCTTCAGCGTAACACATTCGACTCAACACGGGTTGATTCAACAACACAACAGACCTCAACCACGAAACCATCATGCAATTCCCCCTCTTCTTCCTCCTTGCTGCCTTGGCGCTCATGAATACCTCCTGCGCCATCAAGTTCACGCTGTATAGTATGACGAGCTTCGCGGGCACCAATACGGCTGTACCCGACTTTGTTGTAGATTCTTGCAAGAGTAAGTTTTAAATGACGTGTTGAGTCAATGCAGTTGATAGATGCATTATTTTTGACTACTATTCTCACCTCCCATCCTTTTTCCGACCTCTCGGAATTTTTTGTCGGCAGCACTTTCCAATCCTATTACCTTTCGCTCATATAAAACCACGGTGGGATCGCAGCACCCATATTACTTCTGTTACAGGGTAAGATTAATCCTGCCGTTCACACCAATTTAGGCTATCGCCATTTTCGGATCTCGCCTCACATTCCACGCAACCTGCCTTATAGTTCTATTCCGTGTCGGGCTGCAATGGCGCGCGGAAACACCAATACTCCAATGCGTCATTGGCCAATTTTCCATCGGATAAAATAGCCTCGATCTATGTTGTAACTAGCAGTGATATTAATAAGCCTTTGGATTGCCCTACGATCTAGTGGATTGTGGAGAGGTATCGATAACAATAGTAGTGATATCCTCTGGGGTTTCGGAATGTTTTGTAGGGTTTTCTTAGGGAGAATGCAGTTAATGAGAACTGTTGTATGAATTTTAGCAATAAACATATCTCGCATCAACATTTAGTTAATGATATTGAAATGGCGTGGTTATCGACAAGTTAGGTGAACTCAATGGTTCGTCTTAGAAGTGTGCACGGTAAAGAATTAATTAAACGCACACGTCCAATGACGTAGCGATCAGTAATTCCGTCTTCATCACCGCCTTATACTGTGCTGATCCTGCAAAGATTGAATGATGGTCAAGAACTCGGCAGCGAGCGATATACTCTTGCTCGCGTATATACGTACATGATGCCCCTATATTAAACCTATACAACGCCCTAAAATCAGTACCAGATGAGGAAGCTGCAGTACGTAAAAACCTGATTTTGAACACGGCGAGGAACCGCGCGTCCTTGATGCAAGGAACAGCGCCCGGTGCTTGGGCAGGGTGTGAAGGATAAGCAAGATGGTGATGAGTAAGGGGTTGGTTCTCTCTGTTCTCAGTATTTTTACTAATACATGGACCATGTTGTATATTTGGCTTTTGTAGTCTTTTATAAGATTGTTTGAAAAGTAAACTTTAAATAAGGTTTTTAAATATAAGCAAAAAGTTTATCTATCAGTTGTAATATCAAAATAATATATATATATATCTAAGAGAAAATAAAAAGAATAATAATAATAATAACCTATTATATATATAATATTATTAAGTTTATAAACATTTTTTTAAGTATTATATTTAACTTTATTTAAAAGGGTTTAATTAGTAAAAATAATCAAAATTAATATAATAAAATATTTTTTTTATATTAGCTAGAAATAAATTAGTAAAAGTTTTTTTAAATAATTATTAAATAAAAATTTATAATAGTTAAATAAGTATAAATATATATAACAGTTCTGTTTCTTTACAAGAAAGTAACTAAATTTAAAAGATTTTAATAAGTCTAAAGTAGCTTAGAGAGATATTTAAAAATTTAGATAGTTTTAATAAATTTCTAAGAAAAATATTCTAAACTTTAGAAAGAAGGATCTGAAAGAATCTTAAAAATAAAGAAAAAGTCAACTTTTTTTTTTTTTTTTTTTTTTTTTTT